>JAVFBX010180227.1:0-14638 GCA_034783855.1 Mopalia kennerleyi
TGTTGCCCTGGTGTTCTCAGATCTAAAGGGAAACAGGAAGCTGATCTGTTTGTACGTTTTATTTTTGTCTCCGTCGTTATATAAGTGAAATACCCTTGAGTACGGCGTTAAACACCAATCAACAAACAAACAAACCTCTACACTTGGGGGAGGTTTTTCTTAAAATTCAACCTTTATAACTGGAGAAAGTCCTGTTTTTTTATTGTCGACTCTGAACACGTTAAAACTTAGTAATATAGCTATTATTTATTTAGCACTGAAGGAAGATTAACTTTAAAAAAAGCGCAATGCTTCACATTTTATGATTGTATTAAAAATTGGATACATCACAATCAAATAAGTGAAATGCAAATGGACATGGTGTGAAACACCAATCAACTAATCAATGTTAAAGCACCCCTTGATTTATTTATTTTCAGGCACAATACTGGTGGATACAATAAATCGATCCCCTCAGGCAGCAAAAACAACTCCCAAAGATGAGGAGATATTAAGAGAATTAGAACGGAAATTACCACATGTCAAAGGGGATGACCTATTTAATGAGATTTTCAAGGCCAAATTTGATTTAAGTAGTAAGTGCTGTGGTAAAAAACATTTTAAATAAGTTTTTAATTGCTTATTTAAAACTTTGTGCCTAATATCGTACAATCTGAAGAGTAGTAGTTAGGGCGGAATCAATGTATCAAAATCTTGAATTATTCCTAGAAGGGCTGTTGCAAAAATAAACTATCAATAATTGTTTGGGGATGCAATATAGTTATACGAACTATCGATAGTTTCTTATTTCAATAATTATATCTTTTCCATATTTGTGTCGATGTACCGTTCATGGGATCGAGTCTGTCTGTCGACCCTCAGGTATATGAGTGAGTCACAAGATGTGGCTTCGGCTATCGCAAGGTGGGTTTTTACGATTCCCGGTTTTCCACCATAATAAGGACAATCTACACAAATTGAGAGCCCTCTGTCTAAGGGTAGTTTGTTTGAAGAGAAGTTATGCTGTCTTTACTATTCACTATAGAAAACAGCATCAAAGCGCTTCGAGCCCACGGCCGTGGCGTAGTGGTTAGCTAGTACGCTTTCTAACGCCTACTTCGATGTACCGTTCACAGGATTGAGTCCATCTGTCGACCCTCAGGAATATGACTGAGTCACAAGATGTGGCTCCGGCAATCGCAGAGGTGGTTTTTACGAGGTTTCCTCCCGGTTTTCCACCATAATAGGGCAAGATACAGTGTGAAGTGGACAATCCGTCGTCATATAAGTGAAACACCCTTGAGTAAGACGTTAAACCCTAATCAAACAAACAAACAAATCAAAACACTTCACATTTTATGGCTTGTTGGGATACACCACCGTCATATAAGTGAAATACCCTTAAGCATGGTGTATAACACCAATCAATCAATCTCAAATTTGGATTTGATTAGATAAATGAACATTTCACAAGGTTTAAACAAGGGAGTTAATCTGCTTGAGTCCCATTAGACACATTTATTCTGTTGCCTGGTTCCACTAAGAACACATGAACTCGGTGTGTAATAGAACGAAGAGCATGTCCAAAACGTGGTAATTTGTTCACATCCCCTCTCAAGACATCTGTATGTTCCCCATTACAACTTGAGAATAAGATCTATTGAGAAACTTGTCTCTTAGAGTTTGTGTACAACATGATAATTTGTATTGGGTTTAATTGGCTGACATCTGCCTGATTATTGCTAGAAATATGTCACAATTAGTTGTTGTTGTTGTTGTTGTAGGTCTGACTAATACAGAGATTTTAATGAAGGACTTGAAGGCAATCAGCAATACTAACATGAAAATTCTCATGATCTCTGTAACTATGCAATTAAACGTAAGTGCATTTGTGACACTCTAGATTAACTTTTTTTTGTTTTATTAGAGTTTAAGCTCATATACTCTAGATTAAACAAGTAATATAAGATAATTGATTTTTTAGTTGGATTTTTTAAAAATCTAATAACTCTAAAGTAAACATAAGTTTATTCGTGCCGCTGTAAATTCATTCATTTTTTGATTAATGTTTAACGTCATACTTTAGATTAAAGGAGGAAATTAACTCTAGATTTTTTCACCTACATGTACATGTATATGAAGACTTTGCATCGCCATTGTTTGGTTGAAAGCCACAAAGAAATTTTGTAAAAAACACCTTGCAATATCTTTACACTTTTTGACCTCATTTCTACCTTTGGTCAAAAGGTGGGCTGCAACAGCAGTTTTCAGAAAAATGTTGAGGCCTGCTTAGATTTTGACAGTGCTTAGGATGAAGGAGTTTCCTGTTGGATGTGTGCATCTATCTTACTGTCTTTTATCTTGTCTGTCTGGCGACCATCAGGTATATGAATGTGTCCCACAATGCGGCTCCAGTAATTCAGGGGTGGTTTTTACAAAATTTCCTCCTGGTTTTCCAGTGTAATTAGGCAAGGAACAGAGTTAAGTTGACAATCTGTCATGATATAAGTGAAATACCCATGAGTACAATGTTAATCCTCAATCAAACAGACATACAAACATTATCTTGTTATTGAAAAAATCATTTTCATGGACTGAGTTTGTACATTGTGACCAAAATTCTTTAAAGTTCTTTTTTATTGAACAATATAAAGATAATTTTGTAAATGGATAATTTTTTTTTGGTGATACTTTATTATAAGTTTTTATCAAACATAACATCACCAGCCAATTATGTCAAAGAAAATTTGGTTTTGTTTTTCAGATTCTATTACAAAGGGAAAATTTTGTGTCAGATTTGACAGCATTCTGTGAAGCGCGAGATGCTAGTGTAGCTGTAATAATGACGTTAGCAATGGACGGGTCAGACGTGGAACGACAGTTAGCTGTATACTCACAAAATAGGATATTCAGACAACAGGTATTGTTCTTTATATAACAAAGAGCCAGAAAAGTTATGGGTGCATTCGATGCAAGGTGCTTTAACCATTAAACTATGTAGCTGTTGAATTTAGTAATAAACATTTTTTAACATCTTTTCTTCCAAGCTGTGATCTACAAATAATAAATATTCATGAGTAATTGGTAAGGCTTGTCAATTCTTACCAGCTTTGTTTCGTTATGAAACCCTTTTCCATGGTGTTCTCAGAGCTAAGAATTTAGAGGAAGCAGATCTGTTCATTATGTCTTATGTGCCCTGTGAAGTTCTGTCTTGCTTATGTTTCTTCACATATTTGACAGACATGTTGCCATTTGACTGAGCTAACCAAGGCATAAAACTCGGGAGGCACAAACAAACGTATATTAAGTGAATACTTTTCCATAAGCAGGACAGAGACCCATATTTAAATAGCTACTTAAGTATTTATTAAAGTTAAGCAATATTTAATCAAATTTCAGCCTTTGATTCCCTGTTGAAAAAAGGTAAATTGGAAATAATTCAGTTTACATTTGATAAATTTCACTTATAATAGTTAACTTAGGACCATAAAGGGTTAAGCAAAAAGGTGTTGGTGTATTAAAAATTATGTTTGAAATGGTGCCAATTCTTTATTTTAAGAAATACTTAAGTTGGCTCTGAGAACCAATTAAGGTCTTGCTGGACCCCTTGGACTCAAAATGAACCAAATGTTTTTTATCACTTAGATTAAAAGTAATGTATTACAACTATACTTTGGTTAAAAAAATAATTCGAAATTCTAATTACAAACGGTTAAATTGGAGCGTATGGTTTAAGTTTCCCGTGATCATGTATTCAAGTCGCAAAACTTTAATTACCTCTACATTTCTAAATTTGTACCATTGTAAAGAGCACAATGCGATCTACTAAATGGGGCCTCATTTTTTTAGAAATTCCTCCTAGATTTTTTCCAATCTTTTCTGAAAGTTGTATTTGACATTTTTATAAGACTTTCCAAGGTGGGATAGACAAACAAATCCACTAGAATTGTTCTTATCAAAATTTAAAACAAATGAGGCACAGTTTACTATTTCAATGACTATTCTACTCTGCCAACAAATTTATTGAGTCTTATCCTTATTGCACTTCGAGAACTAACCTATGAAAAATGCAGTCTATTTTTTTCTGTTGACATCTACTCATTTTGCAATATTTTTAGAAATAATAATTGGAAATTCACCACATTCACATATATATACATTTATATGGTACAGATTTATATTCTTCTGCATAAGAGACTAAACACAATGGCAGTTCTGAAAATCAACCAAGGGGTCCAGCAAGACCTTAACCAATTGCCTTCATGGTTAGATACTTAATGAAAATTTAACCCATATATGTACTTATTTATATATTTACTCTTGCTTTACTGTGTTCTATAAATAGTCTAGTATTTTTTTCTTAACAATGCCTTGTTTTTATTTTTTTTACAGATTGCTGACTTAATGGACAATTCTGTGGAACCAAACCTTCAATTGGATCCAATGTTAACCACATCTGATTCTTTGCTGTGCTTTTCACAAGGGAATGTACCAGCTTCAAGAAAACAAGTCCTACCAATATTGAAAAGTTTTTTATCAGGAGATGCAACTCCTGGCTTTGACGATTCTGGGTTTCCTTTTGATGGGGACAGCAGTGCACCTTATACAAGCATCAGAGACTCTTTCAATGCTGATTTGCCTGAAAATCTTTCTGAGTTTAAAGAAAATGTTCAAGAAAGTGTTCAAGAAAATTCAGAAGATCCTTTCGGTTTGTTTGCATCTGGTGGTGAAGCTACAGCTGAAGAAGTTACTTCAGGATCGAACCCTTTTGTCAACACTGGAGGTGGTTTTGATGATTTTCTCACGATGACTAGTAACTCCAACCAAAATCAAGCAACTTCTGGCCAATCAGTTGGTCTAGAATTTGATCCATTCAAGTCTGACTCTGAACAAAATGTAGAGGGCACCCAATCAATGGATTCATTTATAGATAACCTGTTAAATTTGAACAGTTCTTTGCCAGAACCGCAGAATTTTGAACAATCGAACACTGAGGAGACTTTTGTTAATCCTAAACCTGATATTTCATCTGGTCAAGAAAGCCCCATGGATTTCTCCTCTGGTGTGCCCTCAGGGGGATCAAGCTACCCAGTTACGCCACCAAATAGTTTCTTTGAATCAGATATGGATCGATTTGCTAAAGAGCATAATCTCCCTAGCTTTAATAGCTCAGAAATGGTGAAGATTATCAAAGATCGACAGGCGAGTATGGAGCATGGTGAAGCTATTCCAGAAGAGGGAGAAGGAGACACCTTCCCGTTCACACCTCGTAACAGTTATCAGGACAGTCCCTTGGATAGTGTAGACCAGCATCAATATGACTTACCAGCTTTCCACAATGATGATGAGATGGTGCAAAAGATCATGGAAAAACGAGCATCATTAGGTGGTGACACTCGAGAAATCGGCAACCTGTTATACGGAAGCAATTCTGAAAACTTCGGAAACCCATTTTCCAGAGAATTGGGTATTGGTGAAGATAAAAATGAGAACGCTGTAGCAGGATTGCTAGAAGAAAGCAAGGATGGTACATCTGGCTTTCAAAACAATGGAGAAGCTGTTGAAAATATTGTTGGAAGACATATTGCTGAGGAAATGAAACATTCTGACCCTTTTGCCTCAGAATTTGATTCAGAAAATGAAACCAAAGCAAGTGGTGAGTTTGTTAATAATGTTGTTGCAGAAAACTTAGCTGAAGAAATGAAAAGAAGTAATCCATTTGATGACAAAGATAGCCCCTTTGATCAGACAGACCATAGTGATGTGGATCCCGGAATACAAGACCAGGAGGCAGCAGATTTTGATTCAGACTTTTCATCTGAAAATTCCGCAATGCAAAAATTGACTCAGGAGGTCCAGTCTGATCCACAAAATCCAGCTCAAGAAATGCAAAGTCAGCAATCTGACCAATTGGGTGAAAACAACCAAAGTGAAGAGGCCCAAACTTTTTCACAAGAAATACAACAAAATGACCCATTTGGTGTTGAATCAGAAAGTCCTTTTCAAAATGCGGTGGCCCAAAATTTGGTCAAAGAAATACAAGAAAGTGGCCTATTTGGGGAGGAAGCCGAACTTTCTTCTCATAGTAATGAGACCCACAATTTTTCACAGGAAATGCAACAAAGTGATGAGCTTTCTTTGGAAGTTGATCCCACTTCCCAAGAAGTGCAACAAAATGACCCATTTGGTGTTGAATCAATAAGTCCATCTCAAAATGCAGTGGCCCAAAATTTGGCTCAAGAAATGCAAGAAAGTGATCCATTTGAGAGAGAAGCTGAACTGCCTTCTCAAATTGATGGGACCCAAGGTTTTTCACAAGAAATGCAGCTAAGTGACTCATTTGGTGTTGAACCATTTATTCCTTCAACAAATGCAGTGGCCCAAAATTTGGCCCAAGAAATGCAAGATAGTGGTCAATTTGCTGAGGAAGCTGAATTTTTTTCTCAAACTGAACAGGCCCAAAATCTGCAACAAAATGATACAATTTCTGGTGAAGCAGATGTTACTTCTGAAGGTGCTGATGCCCACAATGCAGTCCAGGGAATCCAGCAAAGTGACACATTTGGTGTAGAATTAGAGGTTTCTTCGCAAAATGCTGTGGCACAAAATTTAGCCCAAGAAATGCAAGAGAGTGATCCATTTGCTGTGGAAGCTGAATTTTCTTCTCAAACTGAACAGGCCCAAAATATGCAGCAAAGCGTACCATTTTCTGATGAAGAAAATCTTACTTCTCAAACTGCGGAGGCACTAAATTCTGTCACAGAAATGCAGAAAAATGACCCATTAGGTGAAGAATTAGGGATTTCATCACAAAATACAGTGGCACAAAATTTGGCTGAAGAAATGCAGCAAGATGACCCATTTGACTTTGCCTTTAAGAGAAGTTTAACCGATGGTGTTGCTTCTGTTGATGATATTGAATCATCTTTTATTGATAAAAACCTTTCAAATGCCAATGAAAATATTTGGAAATCAGAATCTAGTGAAATTGAAAATTTGTCCGAAATAAGTAAAGGATTTGGCGATAATTTTGACCCAAGTGATTTTGAAGAAAGGAATGTTGTTGCAGAAACTCTTGCTGAAGACATGAAGTTGCATGAAACCTTTGAGGACTCTCCTTATGGAAAGATAGAAAGAGAACGGTCAGTTGAAAATGTTCAGGACTTTCTACCTGAAATTGAAAGAACTGTTTTGACCCCTGAAGAAGTTTCTAGGTCACCTTCAAAAGACTTTATTGCTGCTGCTGGAGAAGATGGTTCTAGTATTGATGCTATGTTTGGGTTTGAAAAAAGTGAGAATGTTTCTGAAAATACATTCAGTTCTGAAGAAATGGCAGAGAAAATTATTCAACAAAATATTGAAGAAGAATCTTTAGATGGTGTTAATCAACTGCCAGGTGATGAAGATATCCTTTATCAATCTACACTAGTTGAGGAAGAGGAAAACTTTAATCAAGAGAGAAATCAACCTACTTTAACTGAAGAAGAAGGAAATTTCATTCAGGAGAGATTTCAACCCACCTTAACTGAGGAAAAGGGAAACTTTGATCAAGAGAAAACTCAATCTATGATAACTGAAGAAGAGGGCAACTTTGATCAAGAGCGATTTCAACCTACCTTAACTGAAGAAGAGGAAAACTTTGATCAAGAGAGATATCAACCGATGTTAACTGAAGAAGAAGGAAATTTCATTCAGGAGAGATTTCAACCCAACTTAGCTGAGGAAAAGGAACACTTTGATCAAGAGAAAGCTCAATCTATGATAACTGAAGAAGAGGGAAACTTTGATCAAGAGCGATTTCAACCTACCTTAACTGAAGAAGAGGAAAACTTTGATCAAAAGAGATATCAACCTACGTTAACTGAAGAAGAGGGAAACTTTGATCAAGAGAGATATCAACCTAGGTTAACTGAAGAAGAGGGAAACTTTGATCAAGAGAGATATCAACCGATGTTAACTGAAGAGGGAAACTTTGATCAAGAGAGATATCAACCTACATTAACTGAAGAACAGGGAAATTTTGATCAAGAGAGATATCAACCTACATTAACTGAAGAAGAGGGAAACTTTGATCTCGAGAGATATCAACCTGAAGAAGAGGGTAGTGGTAAAGAGGAAAGTTCCAGCTATAACTCTGAAAAAGCTGAAACTGGAGACGTAACCACTGTTTTGGAAGCTGATTCAGGTGATGCAAATGTAGGAGTTAGATTTGGGGAAGTAACAGATATTCAGGTGGAACCAGCAATCCAGTCGGAGAGCTCTCACATTGAGGAATTCTCTAAAAAGTCTACTAACACCCCCATGAAATCTGGGGGCAGTTTTGGCACCAGCTTATCTTTGGAATCTGGGAACGATTCAGAGGACATTATGTTATCTGATGACGAATCTTTTGAAGAAGGCTACCAAGGTGTTTCAACTGAAAATGCAACAGATGGGTCTGAGGTGCAGCTTGCTCAGAAATTTGCCGAAGAAATTATCAGCGAAGCCTGTGAAATTGTTGCCAAGGATGAAGGCAGCAGTGCTTTGGGAGGTGTTCCCCAGACAAAAATGTCAAGTGAATCCTCATCTCCCAAGGGCTTGTCTCGAAGTGAGTTGGCAAAACAGATGATGGAAGCTGATGACTTTGATTCAGGAGAAAGCTCAGCTGCAGCAACACCAAGCAGTGACCTTTCCCCTCTGGAACCTGAAATTAGTATGGAAGTAGCACCAATAGAAACAGAGCAGGCATTACATGGTAAACCAATGGGCAAAGAGATTGAAACAACGAACAAAGATACATCAGTTATTCAAGATGCAACTTTGATGGACGGCATTGAAAATATTTTAATAGACAAAGAAAAATTCTCTCTTGAAACTGCAGAAGACACCGATGAAGTCCCTGCGATTCCACCAAATTCAGAGTATACTGGCAAAGAAGATTCATCCTCAGAAATGTCAGAAGTGGAAATGGATAAAGATTTGTCAATAGAGGATATCAAGGCAGAAGATATTCCAAATGTAGAGTCGACAGAACTTGAAATAGCACAGAAAATTGCCGACACAGCAGTTTCTGAAGCCATTCAACATTTGTCAAAAGAAAATGAAAATATCGCAGAAGAGATTGCAGATGCGATGGTTGAAAGTGAAACTGAAGTTAATGTGTCAACAGACACAATTGAAGACGAAGCACTTATCGAAACTCCAGTTGAATCTGGTATTGGTAGTCAGCCAACAGATGTTGTTGAAGACAATGATAAATCACCAACAGAATTTCAGACGGAATCCTTTGCAGAAGTTGTATCCGGTTCACCAGAGTTGATAGAAGATGTAGCTGTCAAGTCAGAGAATAATCTTGAGGAATGGGATGATGTTGCTAAAGATGTTATTCCTGAATCTGCCATTCTTGCCGAAAATGCAATTAATGTTGAATCTGAAGAGGGAGACAAAAGCAATACTGAATTTACTGATCTTAGTCCGGACAGGGAAGAAATAGTTCAAGAAATTGCTTACGACATGGCTGATGATATCATCCAGAAGGCTCTTGATACATTTTCAGCTGATGAAGATGACTCTTCTTCAGTTCCCTCCCCTGACACATCTCCTAATATGGATGGTCATCCTTTTGAAGTACACATGAAACGCTCTCACGAAATGTGTCCGATAAAAGTCGAGGAGACTTCAGAGACGCCTGATCATGATTTCACTCTCCCACTAGAAACAGAATATCTTCCAGGCATTGACCCGTTACGAGGAAACTTAGATATTATCACAAGCCCTGTACAAACTTTGTCAACAGACGCCAGCAAGGATCTAGCAGAGAATATTGGTTTCAAGCAAATGAGCACAGAAAGATATATTTCTAGTCCGTCAGATGAAAGTGATGAAGATCTTTCCTCTTTTAATAAAGTTGAGTCTGAGCATGGTGATGAGTTATCTAGTCAAATAGAAGATTTAGTTGAAGAAAGCTCTGTTGAAGTTCCAATTTCTGCAATACAAACTGAAAACTCTTTCTCAGCAGAGAGAAAAGAACCTAGTGTAATGGAAAGAGAAAATCTTGCCGGATTGGCTAGTGGCAATATGAATGATCAACCTGTTTCTTTACCGGAAGAGGTGGATGATCCCTCGATAGACATTCAAAAGGATGTAGAAATTTCATCAGATAATCTTAACACAAATCAAGACAATGTTGAATCACATGATATTAGAACGTCGTTCGGTTTTAAAGATGTAGAAGCTGAAACAGTTACCCGTGATGAATCTTCAGCAGAATATGCAAGTTCTGATGGACATAGCCTTCCTTTGACTGGGAAACAAAAAAAAGAAGTTTATATGACCACTGCAGGCAGGATCAGTATTTCCACAGACACCACTGCTGAGTCGGATGCGGATACTGTTGGTAGTTTCAAGGGTTCTCAAATAACTGGCATGATCGCAGAAGAATCGAGGCAGCAAACGGACGAGATTCTAGCTCGGACAGAAACTGTTGTTAGCCAAGTGGATGATAAGCTGGCTGCTACAACCGTTATTTCAGGAGAACACAGTCAGGTAAGAGAGCGGTTTGTATCTTATTATCCAGGATATACATATTCGCACTGACCACACTAATTTGGTCTATTTCTTTTTTCGAGATATCTTAAAATTTTCCCCAGAACTTTTCTCACTAGTGAACTTGTAATAGAATGACTTGTACATAAATAGTGTCATTTTATAAAAAAAAAACACCTATTTTTGACTCATTATTTCAGTGTAATAAATGTTAAATATGGATGAACCATCCTTGGGGGATCCTTGAGTATAATGTTAAACCCATTTAAATCTTCCTTTTGTTATGTAGAATATGTACAATAAACTTGCATTTGCTAGATTCACATTAAGATGATACAATAACAGTTTTTGCGTTTGCTGTTGCCAGTGGTGTCAAGGATGGTTTCTTTTGCCCATTGAGTGCAATAATCTGAAGTACAGAGTTAAACCCCCAATCAAACAGTAAACTGAAACAAAGAGTTAATTATTAGTTTCCCTATATTTTTCTGAGCTATAACTATGCTTTAATTTGTGAACCAACTCACTGGTAGCAATAATAATGTGTTAATAATAATCATATATCCTTTATATGCTTATCAGTTACATGTATATTCCATGTTAAAACATAAAACTGCCAACCAATCTGGCAGGCAGTAAGGAGGGAGCTGCCTGTTTTCCTGATGCTTGGGGCTAGCTAGAAGCTGATCTATAATTGCATCTTGGAATGGGGCTGACATGCCATCACATGAGTTAAATATTCTCAAGAACAGCCGTTAACCTAGATAAACCAAAATATCTGTTGTTTCTCCTTTGAACATATTCACATGCAAATCTTATATTGCACTGAAACTAGCATAAAACCAAAAAATCTACAAATATGCCGTTTATCTTTTTGTTGCAGTTTGATGATATGAGAGATGAAGATTTTCTATCCAGGAAAACCAAGTCTGCCCTGGCTGAGGTATTTTTTATCATTTTTTTATCTATTTTTAATAATTCAGTCTAACAAAGCATGCCTTTTGGCTAAGGGCAGTCTAGGTTAAGTATATATATATTTATATGCTCTCAGCTATGGAGGAACATTAATTTTCTAACAGAAATTTCCTAAATGACATAACTCATTATAGTAGTGTCCTGTTTCAAAGGCTAATTGTGATTGTCCTTTGATTGTTGTTGCTGGTGTCCGTAAAGGGGGTTTCGTTTACATATTTTATTTGCACACGCATAGATATATGTACGTAAAAACACAATCAAACAAACAAAATCAACCTCTTTCCACTTTCTCTTCAGGCTATGGAAGATATTGATATGAAAGAAGAGACACCTGCAGAAATTGACTCAGAAGAAATTAGGTCAAGGGTCGTTCCCATAGAGACAGAGGTCAAACAAAGACAAGATAGTGAATCGAGTGAAACAATTTCCAAATCTGGTCAGTTTACAAACTATTATTTCATTTTCTAAAAATTTGTGAATAATTGCTGTAGATGCTTGTTTAGTTAAGGTGTTTGCTTAGGTGACGGTTTCAAAGACATAATTCTTTTGATTTTCTTTTCTTTTGCTTCAAAGGCCCTATGTGTATTTATCAAAGAGGGCCTTTTGATCCTTATTATTTCTTTTCATTTTTACCTAGATTTCATGAGCTTTGAACTGCTATGTTGTCTTTAATCATAGTATTAAAAAAAAATAAAAGAAACATCTAGAGTTATACCCCCTGTGTATTTTACAGCTCGACCAACCACTTTACCTCCCTTTAGTGGTCGTGCAAAGCAAAAAATTCACCCAAATATATCAATATTGGCTGGTGAAGAAAATGACGTTGATGTTGACGAGAATGACGATGACTCATCACTTTGTAGTAGCGACCCTGATTATTTGTCAAATATCGACGACCTTACGACCCCAGATATTGCTACTCCTGACACTTTGATTGGTGAATCTGATTGGGAATATAGGTCACAAGTTAGAGGTATCGGTATTGAATGGTTGACGTTTTCCCTCCCATGTTAATCAACTCACCAGAATTTTGATTGATTTTTAGTTTTTGATTTGCTTCCCATATATTATCAACTAATAAAGTGTTTTTTTATGACACTTAATCATATTTATTCAAGTTGTAGTTTTTGTAGACTGTTTGAACATATGTGTATATCCAAGTTTTCTGACATTAATAACCTCTCAAGTTTCCATATTAATCTCAGACAAACAAAAGATTTACATTATAGATATAAGGGCCCTCTGATTGAGGTGAAATACTCTTGAGTATAAAATTTAACCCTATTTAAACAAGCAAAACAAACTTAAATTTTTAGGAAGATATGGGGTGAATGATCCCCACATCCTTCTAGGAATATCCCAGCTGATATTCATAGACAATGCTTCACTAAATTACAGCATGAGAGGATGATCCCCAAATTGTTTCTGAGATCATCCTCAGTAAAACCCAAGATGATATTGGGGTCGTCCTCAGTAAATCCAAGGAAAATGTGGGAATCCTCTTTCGGTTAATCCCAGTTAGATGTAGGGGTTGTCCTCCGTAAATCTCAGAAAGCTGTAAGGATCATTCTAGCCCTGGCGCAGTGGTTAGCGAGCGCACGCCTACTTCGATTTACCGTTCACAAGATCGAATCCGTATGTCGACCCTCGGATATATGAGTGAGTCACACAATGTGGCTCCAGCAATCGCGGGGGTGGTTTTTACGAGGTTTCCTCTCGGTTTTCCACCATACTAGGGCAAGGAACAGAGTGAAGTGGACACTCCATCGTCATATAAGTGAAATACCCTTGAGTACGACGTTAAACCCCTATCAAACAAACAAACAAACAAACTTTTAGACTAAGGTTACTTAATTTAGGTCCTCTTCCGATTTAGATTTTATTTGAGTCATCTTCAGATTTTCTAAAACTTCAGTGGAGGATTTTGTCAGCAGCTCTATTTCTGAGATAAAATACCCTGGAGGTAAAATTCCTCAACACGGACTTGTCTTTGATTATTTTCTCTGTCTCTCTTGGAAGCCTTAGGACTGCTGAATGATTCCACATGGATGTTTCTGACAAAGTATTTTTCAATTGAGGCCGGTTGAATTAGAGGTTGGTAGAAGCAGGATGTGTATTATCAGAGCACAGAATTCTCTCCGAGAACATTTTCTTCAGGGTTTGATCAATTTGTCCCTTTTATGGCCGCTACATGCTGGCGATACACAGTTCTCGGCTCAAACTTCCTCTCAGCCTTTCAGTTTCTAATTACCCAGGTAAAAGGATGATATTGGGTAATGCACTGGAAACTGATCTCCCTGTCAGGTCCAGGCCTGAGGCGGGTGTTAATGAAACCATGAGGACTTGTCTCTCTGTCACATTCCCAAAATCAATAGTACCAGAAAGGTTCCCAGAGCAAGATGAGAGCTATAGAGATGAGGGATAGTAGGAGTTGACCAACCATGATTGACAACTTGAGAAGAAATACACGGTGCTGACTTCAGTGGTTTTATCAAGTTAGAAATATATTCAATAATATTTTTTTGTATCTGTCAAATGTTTTTATTTTTTAGGAATAGGAGATGATTAAGTTGGCAAATTGTCTTCTTATTGATGTGGCTTCATTTAAAAACCAGCTTTGTGACATATCATATTCAATCTGAAATTACCTTGTTTCTAAGATCACCGATCATACTTGAAGCCGTTATAGAACATGTCCAATGTGTTAATAAGGTACAAGATTGGATAAGGTACAAGAAGATGTTTATCGACATCCATTACCCTAGTATATTTATTTCTTTTGCTATCTCATTTATCAAAGAAGCTTGCTAGACATGCTAATAAGAGAGTGATATGCTATATCTGTGTGTTGTAAATTTGGTGGCTAAGTTTTCAAACAGGACTGCCTACAGGTAGAATCGTATTACAGAGAACGCCAATTTACCTTATTCTAGATAACATTAACTTAATCAAGCCACTTAAATACCTTATATCAACATCTATGGTATATATCTGAGAAATGTAAGCTTGTGTTCAGGACAGTGAACCCTGCCTCAGGTAACGTATCCAAGACAAACCTTAAACTAAAGATTTGCCCTTGGAAAGAATGTTTGTTTGTTTGATTGGTGTTTAACGTCGTACTCAAGGGTATTTCACTTATATGATGACGGAGACAAAAATAAAA
>JAVFBX010180238.1:0-14635 GCA_034783855.1 Mopalia kennerleyi
TTCCACCATAATAGGGCAAGGAACAGTGTGAAGTGGACAATCCGTCGTCATATAAGTGAAATACCCTTGAGTAAGACTTTAAACCCCAATCAAACAAACAAACAAATCAATGTGCCGTTCTCAGGATCGAGTCCGTATGTCGACCCTCAGGTGTATGAGTGAGTCACATGATGATGCTCTGCCAAACGCGTCATATAAGTGAAATACCCTTAAGTACAACGTTTAACCCCAATCAAACAAACAAACAAATCGATGTACCGTCCACAGAGCTCTGGAAATCGCGGGGTTGGTTTTGCTAGGTTTTCTCCTTGTTTTCCACCGTAATTAGGCAAGGAACAGTGTGCAGTGGATAATCCGTCGTCATATAAGTGAAATACCCTATAGTAGAGGATTAAATCCCAATCAAACAAACAAACACTCAATTGTGGAGATCATTTGTGGGTTTTTTATTCGTAAAATGTAAAATAGTCCTTCACAGCTTTACCGTATGTTTTCAAGTGGATATTATTCAGCAAGCTTCAAATTACACGGATATATACTTCAAAGGTATATATTTTAATTTTAGGGAAAAATATATATAAAATTTTGCATTCAAAGTTTTCAATAGTTGATTGGAAACTATAATTTTGCAGTGTATTTTAAATAATTTTTCAGTGCCTATGGATGCTGAAGGACTGGATGTTAAACAGTTTGAATGCCTAATTAAAGAGCATGTGCAGACTGATCATGTGACTGGTCAGGTGACTGGTAAACCATTTTCAGCCATGGCTTACCTCATACCAGCCTTCCATAATCCAACTGGCATTTCATATAGTCCAGGTGAGTAAGGTTTGTTTCAAGCTAAATCCGACAGTCTTACTTAGCACTGGAGGAACATTAATATTCATATTTTACAACACTTCAACACTTTGCATTTTAGGGTTTGTGAAGCTACACCTTTGGAGAAAATCATTGTCATCTATACGTGAATGAAATACCATTGAGCAGTTCATAAACCAAATTTCAAATTTCTCATGAAATCAAAATGTAAGATTCCTGCTACAATAGAACTGTTTTTCTACGATTTTTGATAGCTTTTTTTCAACTATGGTTGAACCAACTACTGACTTGTTTCATTAGTTGACCAGAATCAGGGGCTCAGGCAGAAATCAGAAGTAGGGTGTCCAAAATGGCCATTTTGCTTCACTTTTCAAATAACTGGGTGTCCAATTTTGACAGTTCTTCTATCTCCTGCATGTTAAAGTTTCTTAAAACAGGGTGTCCAAATGAGGCAATTATTCACTTCAGGGTGTCCACTTGGATGGGTGGACGGGTGTCTGCCTAAGCCCTTGCACTCATACACCTGACATACTCAGACCCATGAGCTGTAAGTGAAGTAGGACTGCGGGCCAATATTCTCATGTGTATATGAAGACTTCTTTTGAGATGTTATAAATAATTAACATATGTATTCTGAACAAGGATCAAAACAATAATAGTTATAATGTTATATATGAAAACAATAAAAAGCACTTATATTTTATAGAGGAGTCTATACTTATTTGGCTCCTCTTCAAAGGAATTTTGGTTAAATAACCATTTTAGATTTTTGGGGTAAGCTTATACTTATTTTGCCTTCCCTTTAAAGGAATTTTGGTTAAATAACTGTCAATATTGAAAAAACCATTTCTTACAAACACATGCAAACATGGGCCCGCCACCATGGCTTTAATAGTGGTTAGCGTATCAGCCTACCAATTGTACTTGGTTGAACCACTCACAGGTTAAAGTCCATCTGTTACCATCAGGTATATGATTCAATCAAACGATGTGGCTCAGGAAATAGCGGGGCTGGTTTTTGCAAGGTTTCCTCCGATTTCCATGGTATTTACACAAGGAACTGCGTGGAATGAGCAATCTATTGTCATCTACATGTAAGTGAAATACCCTTGAGTAGGACGTAAAATCATTGTTGGCCAAATAACAAACCTCACTAAATCGATTTCCTTATCTCAATTTTAATTAGTTTCTCTTTTAAAATGGTGCATACCATTTATTAGTTATCTTCAAACCTAGTGCAGCCATTTATTTTAAGTAACGCCAAAGTCGAGTTTCAAGATATATCCTGTTACCAAAGAGACTTGGCTAACGACTACGTGCATTAACTGTGGAAGTTTTGGACCTAGGTTGTCTTTAGGAACTGCCCACATCATCTCTCAAGCTGAAAGTTTCACGGGGTAAATTGTATTCCCTAAACTCTGAGACAGGAAATTAAACAGCGAGCGTCTTAAGTACCGAATGGAATTTTCAAATAGGTCTCCATTAACTGTTCCTTCTCTCCAGAGACCAAGCCCCAAGTCTGTGTTTCGTTGCTGATTGGTTTTCTTTAGAGAAGAAGCCTTTTTTGTTACGTCAGTAGACAGGGTTACAAAATGCCTTAGAATACCACTTCTGTATACTTAAAGACTTATGTAAGGGAATCTAGGAAAAGCAAGTTGGCATTTGTAATCGGTTAGAAAAAAAATAACTTAAGTGAAAAATGCAATGGTTGTGTGACAAAAACTTAATCTTAATATAACATTTATACTATATTTTCCCAGAATATTCTACATTTTCTTCTGTTCTGTATATTTATTTTCCTTTTCCGGAAATATGGTCCACTTGTTTTGTTTCAATTTACTTCTTTTGCAAGGATCAAACTGTCAATGTTATTTGTGAAAATTGATTTATTGTCCACAAACCCACAAATGAGCAGTCTACGTCGGTGAGAGTAAATAAAGCTTGATTGATTGACGATCCAATCATATATCACGCAGCACGTAATCCTCGACTGCTTAACTTTTTTCCTCATTTCTTTTTTCGCCCCAAAGTGGCCATTTAGATGAAAGTCACAAAGGAATTCTTACGCATCCCAGATCAAACCTTATCTTTAAACCAAATCTATCAGATCTTTTTTTTTATTTGAATTGTGTACTGGTAACTTTAAAACGATTGTTTCAACCTCATTTTTCGTTGTGCCTTAGGTTAACTCGTTCACTATGACGTATCCGTCTTATGTGTGAGGAAAACCACCCTCTACATCATATCACTGGCAACAGACAATAACAAGACAGTATTTTGTGTTATTTTGGCATAACACTTTTAAGGTTTAACAGATTCTAGCTCAGGAAATTCTGAAATTGTGTACGCTCCGGTTCGTCTTGCAAACGAACTGGGTTCATTTCCAAGACACTGACAGGTAGCATCTTGCAAAACTTTCTGAACTAGAGTCTGTTCAGACTAAGAAAGGATTATCCCCAAATAACAAAAATACTGTTTATATTCACTTTCTAAAAGACACAGAAATCAATCAAATCATTCAATAACAAGATAGTTAAATCACAATACATAGAAACAATACACAAACTGATTGACTTGATGTTGCCCCTTAGCTCTGCTTGCTCTAGAGCAACAGAAAGCTCTCTCCAATCACCCACAGAAACTTTTAAGGGAAGTAATTTTCAAATTTAATGCTGAAATTAACACAGATTCAACATTTTACTCCCAACAGTGACTTATTGGAAGAAGTAAGAACTCTAATGAGTTCTTGGAAAATCATCAGAAATTCTATTAAAATTCTTACTACAATGAGTTTTTTTCCTGGTCCGAATTTCAACAGTTTTTTTTCTCTCACCCAGTTCTTAATATCCTAGGAGATTCCATGTTGTCAGGCCAACTCTAAACACAATTTAACACGTCGGCTGCATCTATATCGCAAATGAAGCTTACTATAATGCTAATTTTCACTCCACTTCAGATCGCTCCCAAAATTATAAATAAACAGGAATTGATCCCTCTTTTGCATCTTTAGAGTAATTAATCCTGATTGCCTTTTTAAAAAAAATAATTCTGCAAACACTGATTTCGCCCAAGGTAATGGTTTCTCAAGGAGTGATAGAAGTAATTTTAAGGGGATGAATTTAGGCCCATCAAATTCAACAAAAACTAAATTTTATTTTATGAATATTTAATATTTTATCCAAGTTTAATTTTAATAAGGTCGAATGACACCAAATGACTGTCAAATTGTACTTTTACTCAATTTTGGTAATTAAAAAAAATAAAGTTTTAGAAAAAGATACTCATGAAAATGACCCATATTAGTCCCTGTAAATTATGTTTATATTTTCCACAAATGTAGAAGTGTAAGTGAGTAAAGCAGCTTGATTGGTTGAGGATTCACAGCATCAGGGTTTGATCGATTTCCTGTTAGTCACTCCAAAATGACCATCAAGGGAATGGTCGCAGACTGTTTCATAAGCATCAGTGATCACACCTCATTTCAAAACCAAACCTAACTTTTTTCCGATTCCAATAGACATCAATTTCTAAGCATCGGGGATCTAGCCTTATTCACAAACAAGAACTGATTTTTTTGTTCATTTTCCAGTTCCAATGCAAGTTCACTGGAGCTATACTTTTTTTTTCACTAGATTTTATAATTTTTCTCCAAAGTTTCCCCTTAGGACAAACAAGGCCACATAGGAAGTCATAAACATCAATGATCAAGCCTTATTTCAAAACCAAATCTATGCGCCTTTCTCCGCCAATTGTGTTAGAGAGTTTTAAGAGGGCTACTAGCCAAGAGAAGCTTAAACAAAGAAATTGTATGAGACAACTTTCCCCAAGGGTAACGTATTATACTAGAGTTATAGCTAACAGTTTTTTTTTACCAATTTTTTTTATGATGAGGATTACTTAAACGCTGCAGTCATGGAAGCTGACAGTAAATACTGATATATTACCACAAACTGAGGAATTAAATATGCTTTTTTGGATGTGGCAGACCTGCCTGCCCTGGATTGAAATATGTGTAAAAATTACTTTTGTAATTTCCGACCATTATGCTTATTTTCTTCTTTAAAAGAATTATTTTCGACTATTTACTTATTTTACAACATTGGCCTTCCTTGAATTTATATGGTCTTTGCTGGGGGTTTTTTCGTTGAATTTATATGGTCTTTGCTGGGTTTTTTTTCGTTGAATTTATATGGTCTTTGATATTAACTTGTGTATTAAATTTCACATGTTTGGCATATTTGTGTATTCAGCTTAAATTATTTGTAGAAAATACTCGAAATATTTGAATTTCCACCGATAAGTTTCACATACTGATAGTATTAAAGAGCGGTAGCGAAAATTTATCTTGACTATATTTGGGCTTATTTAAGCCATCTTCAGTAGTTTGTTTGTTTGATTGGTGTTTAACGTCGTACTCAAGGGTATTTCACTTATATGACGACGGAGACAAAAATAAAACGTACAAACAGATCAGCTTCCTGTTTTCTTTAGCTCTAAGAACACCAGGGCAACAGAAAGCTCCTCTTTTCTCGCCTCTTACGATTGACCGAGGAAGCCGAGGAAGTATTCTACAGGACTGGCCAACCTGCCCCCCCACGGGGCATCTTCAGTAGTGATACTATAGAGAATTGCAAATAAATATTCCAAAAAACAGAACGTAGGCATGTCTGTTGTGGGCTCAATTATAGCTAAACCTACATCACACAAGTAATCCATCTTTTTTCACCTTGTTTTTTATGCTGTCCCAAAGTGACCATCAAGGGCTAAATCACAAGCCAATCCCCAAGAACCCTTATTTGCAAACCAAATCTATCTCTGGCTCTTTCAAATAACAAGCCGGCGCCAGATTTAAGACGTTCAATCGTGCTGAACAACAAAATGACATTTCTCAGCCGGAAGCACTTAGAGCTACATGCTCTGAACTTTGTCAGGCTATCTTTGCGTCTCGTTCTGCTTCTACGGTCAATTGTAAGAAGTGGTTATTTTATTGGCAGCAAATTCCTTGTTGAAGAAAAGCTAGACCATGTAAAAGACATATGCTAGAATTATCAGTTACAGTTGTCAATTTTTGAAGAATAAAGTCACATCACTACTCAGAACAAATTTTACCTTCACTGTGGTGTAACTAATTGAAAACGAAATATTATGTGTTTTTTTTTTTACATTAATTTGGGCCGATAATGGTATGAGCTCCAATCTTATTTGTTAAACCAAATTCATTTTAAAAAATTCCCTGTCATAAATCTGATTTATTAATCTGAAGCCGGCTGACTGCTATTTGTGTTTCTTAGGAGGATCATGCACGAAGTTCAGTCGATCAGTCTAAAGACATCCAACAATCCTGGGGCTGCATAGTGACATTCTTGTGCAAATAGCTCTCAGATCCCTTACAGAACTACATAGTGACATTCTTGTGCACAGAACTCTCAGATGCCTTACCGTCATTATGCTTGTTAAAAGACAATAGGACCCAACTTACCTGTTGACAGAAGTAATTAAGGATTTAGAATATGACCAATAAACTTGCCCTTTGACCAACTGATTTTGCCAGTGTTAGGGATAATTTATCGGTTTTACAAACATTTGACCAATTTCGGCAAAACTAGAGCTTGGTTCTAGAAGCTGTTATTTCCTAATCTAGTTGAATTGTTGGATTTCTAAGATGACCAATCCACCAACCAGATCAAAATGCCCATTAAATACAAGTGTTTGTGTTCAATACAGTTAACACTGTTTACATTGCCAGTTGTCGTGACAACGACCAGTTTCGAAATCAGTGACAAATGGACATTACAGGGAAAAGAACACTTAAATTTCTAAGAGACGATGTTGTCTTTGTCTTGTGTTCTCTGGATTTTGATGTGGGTCTATTTGGTGAATGTTGAGACATCGGATCGTTCCAAAAATCAATACCACCATTGCTATTATCACTGTTTATTTCCCAAGTTACCACAGTGAATTCTGGTAATACAAAGATGCTTATTGAAATCCACAATCTAACAAAAAGATGAAAATGGCACAAAGATACAGAGAGCTATTTAATATATGTAAAAGACATTTCTTTCTATGTGAGTTCTATGTGTATATGTCCAACTGAATGGTATTTCACTTAACTGGCATGTCTGCATTTCTAGTAGTCAGCCATTTTTGTTAAAGTAAGATGTGCAAATAAAAGCATGCATCAAAACTTCGAGAAGGTCATTTCTAGACAATGGTTTCAAAATAAACAAAAATATTGAATCACCACTTCCATGCGTTTCCTTTTTTGGAGTTGTGAGATTACTGTACTTTGTGAAAGTCATGAGAGTGAATAATGCCACATGTGTATAAGAACTTTAGGGATTGTATTTTGTAAACCTTAGAAAAGGCTGCCTATTAATAAAATTGAACAAAAAAAACCTTTGATAGAATTTTTTTAAACGAATTTGTTTACAAAAAAACATTTCTCAAGACTTGTACACCTTCAATTTTTTTTTTAAAGAAAGTCCTTTAATCCTTATCCAAAGCCACCTGTGTACTCATTTCATCTCCTAAGTGTTCTATAGTTGTATTAATGAAATATTATAACTGAACTTTGATTAGTATCTCTATTATGCCCATCACCCTGCCTTCAGCCTATCTTGTCTATCTGGTGTCATTGAATCAACAAAACTATACTTCCATGCAAAAGATTAAATGAAGTCTTAGAATATTAGGCTGTGTGTTATGTTGACGAACAACAAAAGCTTTTAAACTATAATCAATATTTCAAAAAGTTCAACCTAAATACTGAATTTACTTGCTGTCCTTGCAACAGAGGGTTAGCCAGAAATCAAAAAGGCAATTATTCAATTCAGGGTGACCAAAGGCCAGGTGGACACCCTTTTGCCTAAACCCTTCTTCTGCAATTTGACATTACAGTCCATGTCAAAAGAAAGCAAAGGTCACCTTAACAAAATAATATAATTTCAATCTTTCCATGAACACACAAGAGAGAGTAAGTTGACTGCCACAGTGCCACTTGACATAAATGTACTGCCCTCTCCAAACTGACATAATGACACCAATTCAATCCATGGGTTTTCGTCTCCAAGACTTTGGCAATTTCCTTAAAACTCTGAGTTTGTTTGAAATTGGTTCCTTTTGTCAATAGAGGCCAGTATCATCCATGCCTCTATTCAGACCTGTGTATGTTTACACTTCCACCATTATGTAACTCTTGGATAAAATGTCAAACACACCTTATATTGTCACAAATTTCTCTACCAATTCAACATATTTAAGGCCCATTCAAGCTTATAACTTTCAAACTTTCAACCAAACTTGGGATGTATTGTTGTGTGATTTTATAGGGGTGCATATATTGTTTGTTTGTCTGATTGGGGTTGAACGTCGTACTCAAGGGTATTTCACTTATATGACGACAGACTGTCCACTTCACACTGTTCCTTGCGCTATAATGGTGGAAAACTGAGAGAAAACCTCGTAGAAACCTCTTAAAACCACCCCCACGATTGCATGAGCCAAATCTTGTGACTCACTCATATACCTGAGGGTCTACAGACAGACTTGATCCCATGAACGGTACATCGAAGTAGGCATTAGAAAGCGCACTCGCTAACCACTATGCCACGGCCGCAGGCAGGTGTGCATATAAGCCAAGAAATCTATTTGGGAGTAGATTTAAGGTTATAAGGGGGTCAATAAGGTAATAATAATACTAAAGTTTTATTTTTTGAGGGTGTACAAAACTTCAGTCAAAAAACTCTTGATCTTCCATGAGGCCCTCCATTCACATACTCAAGCACTCACTCAAATATACCAAAGCCTACAATTTCAAACAAACATTATACACATAATTATATGACAGGAATCTGAAATATGTGAAAATATATTGTGAATCAGGTTTTGTGAAACAGGCCCCTGGTAAATTTGATTGGAATATATTTCGATTCAGTCAAATTTGCTGAATTATATCACCTAATCCAAAACCCAAACATGACAAACACACACTTTTTTAACAATAAATATGTCATCATACTCTAAACTAAGATTGTTCTTGTTATGCGACTGGGGTTGGTAAATTCTCCTCTATTCCACCTCACTGTCTGAGCTGAGGAGAATTTATATTCACTTCTGATGACTCCATTAAGAGAGGTGGCCAATTTCCCCGCTAGACTTTAATAGTGTGCTGATGGTATCTGTTAATCTGTACTAGGCACAAGCCACTGGCCAAGTCCAAGACGGCCATTCTGACTGAATGACAAAGCTATGTAACTTAACAGAGAGCACTTAGACCATCTAAGGAAAGATCCTCTGTCTGTTGGTATTTTCCGTGTTTAGTTATGATAAAAATAGCCGAACAACAAAGCAGGGTTCGTAAAGAAATAGTCATGAAATCGCAGGCATTTTCAAGGATAAAACTGGGGTTTTTTTTACAGGAAGTCTTGAACATTGAAATAAAAGGAATGATTTTTATTTATTTCCTTTTAGGGCTTGTCATACAAATTTAAAATCTTACCAAAAAAAACAAAAAACACCCACATGCCTGGCAACATTCGGGGAGTATTGAAGGAAACCCCAAATAGATAATCACACATCTATTAATTTCTTGAGCAGTCTTCCCGTATAAATGTGAACACATAAATTGAATTTTCAGGAGTTTTCATTCAAGGAGCAAAAAACGTTTCCTTGGAAAGTCTTGCGGCCTGATTATGAAATTATTTTCGACTCAATAGCTGGTTGTTCAAATGTAATTAGCTTACAATACTGTTTTTCACATATGGTTTGCTGTAATAGAAATGTATAAGTTTATGCCAAATCTTTTCATTTGTTAAAAACAGTTATGCATTTAGCTGTCTATCAACTTTATAACTAAATTAGAAGTTTTAAATTTTCGTAAAAACTATAGACCCAATCCCAAAAACAAACCATCAATTCAAGATAGATTAGCAAGGTATTCGGTTTGGTTGTAAAATAACTCTTCATCAAGCACTTATAGACTGTATACTTGGGACATGTCACATCAATGTATTGCCGTTAGTCATATACCTGTATATATGGTCAAAACCTAAAGAGAGAAAAAAAGGGAGACAATCCATGTAGTGAATATCAACTCTAAATTATCTGGGTATTAAGTTAGTTAAAAAAGGGCCTTTTTAACAATGGATAACCCGTGTCTTCTAGTCCATAATGAATGCTTTCAATACTGGCGTTATGGCTGGATAATAAAGTCGTTGACAATAGCTGTTGAAGCCTTGATACATCAGCTGCTGATGGCACGTTTAAGATAACTATATGCAGCCATTAGTAGCCGATAATCCAACAATATAAACAAAGCTATCAACCGATCAAGAGAAAAATCCCTTAGATGTGGTGCTCCATTTCCAACACACCAATTTTGGCAACAGTCTAATTCACATGCTGATGAAGGATTTTGAACCATTACCGGCTGATGATCATAGTATCTGAATTGTTGGATTATCGACTTTGAGGTAAAGCCTTTGGACATGTTGCTCTGGTTCAGACCGCCCAATGTTGATTATGGGACCGTTAAGAAAGTAGATTGTCCAGCGACTTTTTGAATGAAGGATGAAAATCTTCGAGTTAATTTCAAACATATCTCCCCTGAAGGTCACTGACTTTAGCCTCAATGATCAGAGAGCAAGGGACGGACACCATCTTATAATGAACTTTACAGCCACCCGTCACTCAGCCTAATGGCGAGAGCTGATAATTGAATTAGGCAGAGCACGATATTTTGCTGTTACACGTTTTCTGGGTCAGGATTGGTGACTGTCAGGATCAGGATGTCTAACAGAAGGTAATGATATTGATCCAAGTATAAGCAAGCATATTTTAATTTGCTAACTCATTTACATACAGTATGTCACATACATTTTGATAAAAAGATTCTGGCAATATTTTAATTAAAAAAAAATTCAGAAAACAGCCCAAATTAGATCTATATTACTTCAATGCAAAAATTTATTTACTTAGATGTTCTTCGGGTTTTTAAATGCAAGTTTAAATAAACATGTTTATAGCTGTTTAGTTTAAATACAGCTTGTGACCTAATCACTGTTAGAGATGCAACTCAATATTCGCATGCTTGGTTGCGTGTAGTAAAACTAATCTGGGCAAGTCAATCTCCCATATAACTTGACCTGAAATGCAACTGATGTGCATTAAAAAAATATATAATTTTTAAAGGAATGAATTAAGATAATTGCTTTATGTACATGTACATGCATATTGTCACATTCTTTGAGTGACCTTGTCGGCAATACTCTGTGCAGGGAAGCTTTGAAGTAATTCAGTGTCACCAATGGAAGCTTACCAGGCATGAAATCATTTGGCGCTTTGGGATTAGTTACATCATGAAATTGGATTGGCTAAGTGGTTTGTTTCGCACCACCGCCACGGCTGAATGATGC
Organism: Mopalia kennerleyi; assembly: GCA_034783855.1. NCBI lineage: Eukaryota > Metazoa > Mollusca > Polyplacophora > Chitonida > Mopaliidae > Mopalia > Mopalia kennerleyi. The sequence goes on from JAVFBX010180238.1 coordinate 11,235, forward strand.
AATTTAAGGGACATGACCGACACACCTCAAGGCAATATGTAGGTATTATGTTCACACAGCTCGAAACAATACATTACGTTTTCTGTGAGACGGAAATATCAAATTATGTACAACACTGTTCATCCAATCATACAAGCATTGTTCATGTAGTTGCTTTTATACAATTAATTCATACAGCAATGAAACCATTACATAACTAGAAAAATATCTACTGTAAATATGGAGGCAACGAATACCAGAAATTTCCAGAGCTGTTTTGGTTACAGAAAACATATGGGCGCCCATAATATTTCAAGCCCAAATTAATGTCAATACATTACTATTCTTCACAATGTCAGTGCTAAAATCAAGCCAAACTCAGATTGTATCATCTGAGGAATTTGGAATGGGAAACTGGATTTTTTTCGACAAACTTCCCTGAATACTCAAACCAATTGTCTCCTGTACTCTACTTTCATTCTTCACATTCAAAAATATACAAGTTTACATTCATGTAAATGTACCTGTGATTTGTTAAATAGCTCCTAAAATTATCTTAAATAGGATTAATAGCATACCCTAATCACATTAAATTGTGATATATTGTTAATACATGTATATGTAAGCGATATTAAAGACTTGGAAAATTCGTTTGGGATCCGAGGCAGACGATACATTTTTCATTTAGGTTATCTCAGAAATAAGGGACAACAAGAAGCGATCTGTTGCTAAAGGTTTGTTTTTGAGACCCATGATTGTCCTGTCTTGTAATTGTTTGTTACCAGTGTTGTCTGGTGCGATTTCGTTAAATTGATTAAAATTGGACTGGCAAGCTTTCAAATGAACTAAATTACACTAAAGTATCATATTAATACCCAAATCAAACAAATAAATAAAATATAAACTTTATTCTGCACATTGTCAGTCCCTTAAAGAACGGAATGAGTTTAGACATTCCAACTGTTACATCCAGTCTATACAGTACAAGTTGCAAAAACAATGTGCACACAATCTTAGGAAAATAGGAAAAAAATTAGGTACTTTCAAGGACCTTTGTTAAAAAAGGCTGTTTTCAAGCACTTTCAAGGCTTTGAATTTGGACAAATCAAATTTAAGTACTTTCAAGGTTTTCAAGGACCCATAGGAACCCTGTGTAATGTGTTTGTGTGGCAATTGCGTTTGGAAGACACTATCATTGTATAAGCTTAAGTGAAATGGCCCAGTGCATAGCTTTATTACACGACCCAACAGGTTTGAACTAAACCTTCTTTTGTGTAAATTTTGATACATGTACCACTATAGCTAAAGATTTAACGATTTTTTTCCCCTTGAAATATCCCAACAATTGATTTCAGATTAAATGAGACAACACAACAAATACACAGAAAAAACCTTTCAATCGGCTCATTGTTTGGCCTTAACGGGGTTTTTTCAATAAATTCTAGTCAATAATGATCTAACTGAACCCATTCATCTTACAAACACTTCATGTAAACAATAAATAGAGAATCGGCTGTATCAAGGCCATCTGGGAAATCAAGCGAACAATTCCTACAGCAAAATACAAAGACAGGTGATTTCTGATTGACCTTATTACGAGATCTGGTTTTGTACAAGTTCTGAAATAAGATCAGAGGGTGAATAGAGCTTTCTATTGAGCTGGGTTTCTGTGGAATTCAATTGGAGTCATGAAATTCCAGGGCTTTTCCAAGAGTATTCAAGGATACAATTTGGTTTTCCAGGCACAACTCTACTTGGGTTAAAACGTGAACAAAATTTACACAAATTTGGTCCCTTTACAATATTGTAGCATTGATAAGAACTTTCAGGGGCCAATCAATAAAACTGATAATATTTGACCCATAAAATTATCGTCAAACCCTGTAATAACTTAGCTACCAATAAATTTAATAAAATATTCAAATTGGCCAAAAATCTACAAATTCCACTCATATACTAGAATCGACTCGAGCCCATGAGCAGTACATTGATGTAGGATTAGTAGGCCAATTTAACACAGGAACCACTAAACCCGACGGCCTACGTTATCCATTATAGTAATCACCTCTGCGTATATCATAACATTGCATTGAAGTTTACAATTATATTTAAAAAACACCTTCTGATTTCCAAAGTCACAACAAAACTGTCCTTTTTCACTTCAAGTGAGTTTATATATTTACTTCAACGTGAATCAACAGTGTTTAATTTCATGCATTACTCAAGGGTAAATCAGTTACATAAGACTTTGCAGTGTTGCTGGTTATATGGAAACCATAACAAAATCTCATAAAAACAATCCAATGATATAAGCAGGGGTTAACTCCCCTTTAATACCTCGGTTCGAAACCCTAGAAAGTGAATGAAGCCTTGTCAATGGTAACCCTAGCACAAGGATATATAATGTTGATACACAGGATGGTACATAAACAGCGAATCAAACAATACTTAGAAACAAACTGATCAATACCTTCATCTAAACTATCTTACATGGAGAGAAGGCAAAAAACGGCAGCGCAAGATTGCAAACAAAATTTAGCAGTCAAACAAAAAAAAATTCTTGTTGGCAGTGTTGGTTGTTATACCGGATTCACAAGTCTCATTCCCAGCATAACAGAATGAATTAATCAAGACACGCAAAGTTGCGAATTTATTTTAGCTTGATTATTGATATTAATTATGTGAATCGATGGCATGGATGATAAGATTACATTTTTGCCATGGCATGGATGTAAATTTGTTTTACCAGTTGTCACTTGTTGAAAATTTGGCTTAAAATTATCTGATTATTTGCATTATCTAATTGACGTTTTTGTTAAAATTTAGTAATGCTGATTTTATTATATTTTTTAAATTCAATAATAAAAAATTCTTAATGAGCTTTTACACAGCAACCAATTAAACCCCACCAACTGCCAAATTAAATATAGATTTGTTTTAAGCTGGCAGAATAAATAACACCATAGCAACCTCATTAGTAACCAAACAATTTGTCATCATTAAAAATTTAGAGCAATTTGATCAGCCTTATACTGAGCTCTGGAGGCAAACACAATTATCACATTATCTTGTTGAAGATGTCAAACAAAATAATATTTCATGTGTATATAAATATAGGCATATACTTGACATACTTATTCTTAGATTTATCAATGTTGAACAACTTGCTCCAATGTATTTCACTTACAGTAAACAGCAGAGCATACTTGCACTTTTCAGAAAACAGCAGCCAAGAATTTTGACAAGTCAGCCCTAATGTCAAACACACAAATTTCTCATGAACACAACATGTAAGCTAATAAACGATCATAAATCGCTCTTCAAATCTTGCATAAGGCCCATATATTAATTTCAAAATTTCTCTTAAAAAGGTGGGATTTCACAGTTTATGAAATTTTAACATGTGTGGTTTGATGGTTAAA
>JAVFBX010180249.1:0-14632 GCA_034783855.1 Mopalia kennerleyi
TATAAAAAATGAGGCATATAATTTACTAGATCACAGAGTGCCCTTTACAATGGTACAAATTTGAAGTTTCCTAAATGAATAGTTTTCTAGAAATACACCTTGGAAAATGTTAGAAAAGTGCCAGAAATAGGCATTAAAGGTTTGCGACTTGAATATATGTTCATGGCGAAACTAAATTATAGGCTCCAATATAACTGTTAGAATTTCAAATTAATTTTTCACCAACATATATTTTGAATACCTAACTTTTAATCTAAGCAATAAACACAGTTTGGTTCATTTTGAGCCCAAGGCGTCCAGCAAGACCGTAAAGAAAGAAATTGACATTTGACAATAAATATTGTGTTTCATAATTGTATATCGGGCTTCCATTGAAAAGTAAAGACATACTCTTTGATATGTTTTTGTTTGACTGGGCTTTAATGTGCCTAGAGTCGTTAGTATTTCATTTCTATGATGACTTGTCCTGACTGATTGTCCATTTCTTGGGGCTCCTTAAATATGGAGGAAAACCAAGAGGAAACCTCATAAAAATCAGTGCCCCCATTGCTGGAGTCATCACATGTGACTCCCTCATTTACCTTGGAGCAATATGGGGACTCATACCTGTAAGCAGTACACTGAAGGAAGATCAGCAATCCAACACGCTAACCACTAAACCCAGGACATACTGTTTGGAACACTGACTGACAGAGGACAGGTCTGTGCTGAGTATTAGGATCGAGTGAGTCACTTCAAGCATGGGGATATAGCAGAAGGAGTAACAACTCGTTGATCGGGTCAGGCGACTGTGCTAGACTATCCCGCTGTTCCATTGAAGCTGAATAGAGTTACTGCCAAAGCTATTGGTTTGATGTCCACTGATCAGTTTCAACAGGACAGAATTGTGAAATATATATTCTCAGTTTTGTCGCGGAAGGGCAACACCCTATATGTGCAAAACAAATGCACCAAAATTGCAGACTGAATAACTTCCACATTTTGGCAAACATACGCCACCGAATTTTAATCGCCTTGACCAATAAGCCAATAACATCCCGTGAACCAATATGTGCGCATGTGTGAATCAAGCCATTGACCGCAAATCGTGTTTACTTGACGGTGAAGAATCCAGCTTTGAGGCGTCTGGTGGAATTGATCCTTGCACACTTTGAAGTGGCGGTGTTGTTACTCCTTCTGCAATACATGTACCTCCATGCTTTAATTCATAAATATTTGGGAGACAAATTAAGTTATAAAAGGGCAATGTTATTGAATGGACAGGCGAACAGACTCTCCTCAGTCCTATGGGAAGGTGCTGTATTAAAAGTTCAAAACATGTTATAAACAAGTAAACACTTTTCAAACTTTCAAATTATCAAATTCTTTGCTCTAGTTTTTCCTGAATCAGAGGGCACGATTGCCGTTTCTGACCACCACCAGCTTATACAACTATGATTTGGGTCATAATTAATTACACTTCTGACCTCCATACCCACTCTATGCCAGCTCATATGCTTTGGAACCCATTGCCCTTTCTTCCCCAGCTCATATGCTTTGGAACCCAGCTCATATATCAATGCTTTCACAAACAGAGGATTTTAGTAGCCAAATAATTTTGTCACCTATTCTGTTAGAATCTAGATCACTGATTGGTCGATTGCAAGGTTACAAATAGCCTTGTCCAGCGACAACTTTCCATATATGAACAAACGGGGTTGAAAGTAAACCACAGGGTTGAAATAATTTGTAACCTGCTGCTAGTGACAACCACGTGAGATCAAATCGACCATTCGTAGGGTTTCCCTGCTGCATATATCCATTCGGCATGTCGGCTCAGCTATATAAACTAGCTAAGGCTGGGAAAACGATTCGCATCATTTAATTCACACTTACGCTTTGTTTGAAAGTATTTTTAAGCAAATAAGCCTATGTACAAAATAACAGATAGCCACAACTCATTGTGTTATTTTGTACATAGGCTTATTTGCTTAAAAATACTTTCAAACAAAGTGTAAGTGTGAATTAAATGATGCGAATCGTTTTCTCATAATAAGTTGAATCGGAACCGAAAAAAAGTTTACTTATCTTTTTCTAGCACCAAGAGAGATAGACGAAGTACCAGGAAGAACAACAACAACGACAACAACAACAACAGCTGTCCCCACTCCAGCATCTGAACAAAAAGGATTCGTGATTACCAAAGGAGTCTTAGTGGGGTCCGAAACTACACAAGCTACAAAAACTAACAACACAAACGACTGTAAGCTGCATATCTTTGATCTGTGGTTATCTAAAAGTTTAATAAGTTTACAACCACCAGAGGTTAACTCTGACCTCCGGATATCTGGATATGTTTTCAGTGCACTTCACTGATCATATTAATGAGAACATGCAAAATGTGAAAGACTCTAATGCGTGAGGGCAAAAATGGTCTTAAAATCAAGTTATATCAAAACCGTTGCAAAGCTGTTATTTTAGGTGTATTCCTTATCGTTTTCAGATTGCCAAGGCTTCCGACCTACTGAAGAAGAACGACGATATCAATTGTTCTCCGCTGGAATATATTACAACTTTACGTGCCAGGAGCCTCTGGTTTGGAGCCAGAAGGATTGCTCGTGCCAAGCCCGGGTGGTGGACATAGAAGACCCCGACTGCCCACACCACAGGCCCAGCCCTACTGATAAAACAAAATACGAGAGAAGGGTTCATGGAGTCTGGCTGTCAGCACCTCTCAGCTGTCCACCCAACCAGGTGTGGAACCAAAGTAACTGCTGGTGTGACTGGGACCCAGAAGTTCTTGAAGAAGTAGCCAGGAACCCCGCAAAGGGTAGGCAAGGATATATCCGTAAAATTACAAGGGGAGGGGCAAATAAGAACAATACTGACTCAAGTGTCTAAACGAATTTTTAAAGCCAGTTCTTTTTTTTGAATCACGTAACTGTAAAAATAATATTTCCCCTACAAAATTCTATTTGGGTAAAACTTGTAATAAATTTCTGATTATCTTCGAGTATCTCGAATAGGTCAAGTTAAGAACCTTCATTTCTTCGTCAAACATATAACATGCTTTATTGTTCACTACCTGTTCACATTGAGCTCATTTCAAGCAACCAGTTAGATTTATATTTCTAGAGGTTGACGTATTTTCTATGATGTAGGATTGACATTATGTCACGAGAACGAGAATTGTGGGCTGGGAATGTTTCTCTGTGGGACATATATTCCAAGGTTATGGTTAGGTTAGAGTTAGGGTTATTGTCTGTATCGGCTTACTATAAACCCAGACCCAGAACTTAAAATAAGGTTTGGCTACATGGCGGACATGCCTCTGGATGGAGCGCATTAGCTTGTAAATATATGATCTAGATCACATTTAAGATGTTGCCCTGTCCTTAAGCAGCCCATACTCGTTCAATAAAACCATCAATATTATTGACTTGGATATTGACCCACTAATATTTATGGTTTTATTGAACGTGTATGGGCCCCTTTAGACATTATGATATACTCCTAATGGCCACATAATTCGCATTGACTGCAAACTTGACAATGTTGCCTTGTATTCCAACACTGTAAACCAATAGACAAATAGTAGTGGTGCTCTATCCTATTCTGTTGTAATGCAAATATACGAGATATTTGCTGACATTTGATATTTTATTATTATATGCTTTTTTTTTCTGCCAACATAAGGAGGTCCTGCAGTATCAACGCCTTGTTTCCCTATATTCAACGCCACATTTGATCAAGCCGTAGTTGACGATGGCCCGCTCAGACTTGCCATTGGTCGTCAACCTTGGACGTCGGTTTCAATGGACGCACAATGCCCAGGCTCTAGAAATGGAGCCGTTCGCGTGGTGAATGGTCGCATGCCGTTATGGTTTACCGGAAGTAATCCTTTAGGCGGATCAATTCAAATAGGGTTCCGTTTCAAGTTAAAAGAAGAAACGACGGATGAAAAGAGAAACATTGTTCTGCTGGGTAATGACCGATGTTCCATTGGGCCTAGGACACTTTCCATCCAATTCCGCCCCATGGATGGACGCTATAGAGTCTTTTTCAGAGATTATAATGTATCCCGAATAATGGAATGCAATTCTCCAAACGACGTAATTATGTTATTCTTTTTGTACGCTACTTCTGAATAGGTGACTGTAAAATAATACTGTGATTTTATTTATCTTATAGCTTCATTACAAACGTTTAAAAACATACATTTGAACGGTTACGGTGTCGTGTCTTTTCCATATAAAGTTCAATGTGTCTGTCGTGCTCTGTATGGGGTTTATACCATTTTCGGAATCTATAACTCTTTCCATCGAATCTATTGTTGTTTATCTCTTTCTTTGGAAGCTATTTTCAAGTGTATTAAAGATTGACATATCACCACTTAATTATCAGCTATCCAACTAAACAGTCTTGTTAACACAAGGACAATACAAGACTAAAACATAACAATCCTATATACTAATAACGGAAAGAGAATGAATGTGTTCCTCAAAGGAAAATAAGACTCTGTTCTATAGAACTGTCTATTATATAGGCTTAGTTCAATCCATTATAATTGACCATAAACATAAGTAGCGTAGGTTTACATTGAAATAACCGTTCTCCCTGCCATGATACCTGTAATTCATTACTGTATAGTTTGCAAGACACATAAAGCGTTTTTGTGTAATCCTGTCCTTAGATTGACAAGTTCGCAGACGTGTCGTAGAATCGAATGTATTCTAATCGACACAAAACTTATTTCATTCACAGAAATTGTACTCATTTCATAGACTTGAGATGGTATTCTTCAATGAACTCCTCACCCTGACTGTAGACGGTATTGAGTGCTTCGGGGCCCTTTTTGAAAGTAAGTGCTTTAAAGAGGATTTTCGGAAATAAATAAAAAAATATGTGTGGCTTTTGCGTCGTCTGTAAGGCTATTTCAACGATATGAGAGCCTCAGGAAGACAAGCTGCTTCCAATCGTCCACGACAAGTTTTGAGATCCGCTCCATACCAGCAGCTACAAAATGTAATACTTGTACTCGAGATTTCTACGCCTGAGTACTCATTGTAATTTATGCATGAGAATGATTAGATATATCCACAGCGCAACGTTAAAGGACGAGACCTCCCAAAAACCTTGTTTTCTACACAAGTAAAACATTTTCTGTCAAATGCAATACAAAAATTCTGATGTTCCTAAACCGATCATAACTCTAGTTATCATCCATTAAAGAGGAACACCGAAACCACTTGAATCATGGAATGCTGTGTACAGCAGACTTCACTGATCTATCATTGGATAGTTCAAAACTGGCTGACCAACCAGAGTGCAGGAAAACTGAACAGCACAGGATTTGATGACTCAACTGGTGCTTGTGATCCTCTTTAATGGAGGATAACCAGAGTTACGATCAGGTTATGAAAATGGAAATAAATGTATTGTATTACACATAAAAAGTTTTACTTATTTATAGAATATGATTTTTGGGTGGTCTTCTCCTTTAACATAATGTTCTTGAAATTGAAGAGAGCATATTTCACCTCCCTGAAGGGCCAAAGTCAAGACTATGTAATATAGCGCATTTACTATTATAAGAAATCCTGATATTGCGTCTTTAGGGTAAAACAAAAAATGATTTATAGACATTTTATAACGGGCTGCATGTAAAGCACACATGCAATATATGGGAAACAACCCGATCGAGGAAAAAATAAAATTTTTCCTTTGTTGGTTAAATTCTAACACAACCCAAGAACATTCTGAATAAATAATAGTAGAGGTGGATCTGTGTAAATTAAAGTCAGGTTGTTCCGCTGTTTATTTTGTTGTTAGTATCTCAAATCATTTAAATATCTGTTTTACAGCTGACCTATTACCAACGGCGTGTTTTATGGGATTGGGAAGTCGACATTTTGACGGATGGTTTGACGAGGTAAGTTACAAACAACGGAGAAGAAATTAATTAATTAATAAAAGAATCGGTTCATGAATTTTTTGTTCAAACATCAATCCACATACCAGTAATCAACCGACTGACGCGAGATTAGTCTTCCAAGGATAAATCTAACTTTGAATGTGATAAAGACCAATAAATTGAAATATATTTGATATAAAGCTCTAATAATTGTATTGTTGCATAGTTCCATTAACACTAAGGATAATATATAAGCTTATGGCTTGTTCACGGTATAAAAGTGAGACGGTTTTGAAGCTAGTTTCACTGTTAAGTACTATTTTAATTGCATGATAAGAAAATAAATCCATTAATCCTTGATATGAATAATTTTGTTTTACTTCTTAGGTGATATTCAGAAAAGATTGTTTAGAAGAACAAAAGAGATAGAGAGGCTTGAGAGCGTGAACAAAGAACAATGCATTGGGACATTTATGATAGACCGAGTAGAGAACACATGACTGTTAAAGAGACTAAGAAAAGGTGACTCTATCCTTTTGTCACATTAGACAGCTGTTTTGTGTTAAGAGAAACATTGAACGTTAACAGGGTGAAAACAATTACGGCTACATTAAACAAATAAAAGATCTGATTAATCATCCGCGTGTCTGACTCGAGTCTTGATCAAAGTACCGAAAGTGTAGACACAATATTTAAAGCAAGCCCATTCATTCAGTTCAAACGTAAATGGACTGGAGGTAATTTTTCAAATCATGAATGAACGGCAAAGTGACCTAATTTTATTTATTAACCTGAACAAAGATGTTATTATTAACGCTAAGGTCGTGTTTTTCTTCATTCATGTCTGAAACAATAGTTCAGTTCTCTAATTTCTCATGTACCACATTATATTAGATACGATCTACGTATAGGAAAGTAAGAATTGCGTGCCTGGATCGAGACTGTCACCAGGTTCATTTGGCTAACACATATATAAGTATATCTATTGTTTGATTTATTGGGGTTTTACTCCGTACTTAAGGGTTTTTCACTCACATGACGGCGTGCCATCGACTTTCTGATCCTCTTTAGCTCTGAACGCACCAGGGCAAAATGAAGCTTCCTATATAAACATACGGTGGACTCCCGAGTTCAATTGTCAAAATAAGGACTAACGCATTCTCTATACTGATTGATTATTTATCTCGTTCTTGATTTTGGAAAACAGCCAATGAGGAGAATTAAGAGCGCTCCGATCTCTCAATTCGTCAGAGATGGAGGGGTCACGTTAGTATTATGGCGGCGAATGAAAGTACAAAAATGTTCTTCAGTAATTATTGGGCTAGCCTGAATCGTATTTGTACATATTATTTGTTCGGATTTGTTATCTGTTCATTTATAATTTCGACAATGGATATCACCATGTCCGCCGTATTTGCTGCTACAACTAACCACTTACAACAGTTATTTTATTCCACTTCTCAGAGAGATCATCTAGTCCTGAGAGTATGACGAGCTTAAAGTATGTTTGTTTGATCGGGGTTATACGCTTTACGTGATAACGGTATCTTTCTTGACCGGAACGGGACGTAAGCAAGATGGCAGTTGTCCCGATCCGTCCAGTCCCAGGACCCACCTCTATAGTTTCATGAATGCACATGTGAATCCAGTAGAAGCAAATCTGTTAAACAAGACCTGTTTCATGACTGCCTGGCGTTCTTGTACATTGCACCCATAACACAACATTACGCCGCAATACAACTGCACCCTGAAGTATTTTTTACGTAAGAAAACTAGTCAAGGTCAGTTCCGGGTACACCTGTTAATGTGTGTATGTGTTACAAACTTGTTTCGATTCAGACAAATGTATTATCATCTTAGTAACAACGTTGATGTAAACGACACAAATGACTTCAGCTATATAAGATTCAAGCTGTATAGAGATGATTTCTCAATGCGTTCGTGTCTTTGTTTACTCGGTATGAGTATTTCAACGAACAGATTACCAGTGGAATTAAACCACGACATGCTGTTTGCATCTTTTTTCGGCAACTGAAGCGAGATTTATATAAGAATAGCTCGTTCAAACAAGTATATCAAATAGTTGTGGTGATTTCACGAGTATTTCAAGATAAAGAGCTCTATTGTTAATCAATGTTAAAGGTTTTATAGTCTGTCAGAGATAAATGACATTTAAAGCCTTCATTCCACTTACATCACGCTTTAAAGAGATGACAACGAAAAACTCATGAAAAGTAAGCCCCGTTTTTTAAATAATATTGTTAAGAACAAAAAGAGATATACTTCAGATCGTTTGCATTTATTTTAATTAACTTGTCCTTGCAAGCTCGTTGAATATCTTTGAGATCAACTTTAATAGCGACTATTACACTAGAGAATAGCTTGGTCAATCATGAGCAAAGTCGTTCACCAGTCTGTTTTAGTGACAATTAAATGTTTTAAGAAGTTGAACAAATCGCAAAAACTTTAATATTTCATAATATAACAACTAAAACTGTTGTCTATGATACATTTAATTCAACGTTCGATTAAATCAAGAAAGTACATTGGCTCAAACGAACAGACGAAAAACTCCATAAGTGTGTCAACAAACAAATACTCTTTATTTTCTTGGATCTTGGGACCATGCATAGGCTGTCCAGAGTGTTACTTAACCATTCGCTATTCAATAACAGCCTATAGCCACAGGTCCACGTTCTCTAATCCTGGTATCTGACAACATGTACAACCCTGCATAGGATTCCTCCATGTTTTCGAGAGAATTACAATGAAAATTAAATTAATTAATTTTATCGACAAGAAATCCGGATGCAGGAAATACTCTCAAGATTGCTCGCCAAGTTTGTTTTAAGAAAAGAACAGTCCACCGGAGAAATTTACAAAAACATAAAATCACATCATCAATTAAGTATGTGCTCTCATACAGCTTCTACACAAAACCGTCGAACGATTATCTGAAAACAAAGAAAATCGAATATTACAAATTTGACTGTATGAACAAGTGATTTGTGTGTTGTTTACAATTACTATGAACCGGACAACAGATCGCTCCAGTCAACCAACTAACAGGGTCAAACATATGCAAGAAAAAATAAATTCTTAAAATTAATTGAGTTTTTCCTGTTTTTTTTATTAATTGTTTCCCAACATGTGGATTAGTTTTTGATATTGGTGTCGTGATTAAGTCGCACCAATGATATTTAAAGCGTAATAATACCAAAATGTAATGATTTGGTTAATGAGCACTAAACGTAGTGTCTGGTCTGAGTATACTGAACAATGGGATGTCAGATTTGGAACAAAATTAATCTGCAATTTGGTTGCATCACTATTTACCCAATCTAAATATTGTTTCTATTTCGTGTTGTGTACGATTCCTGGGACCTATTGTTGAATTGAGTGTACAATAAGATTGAACCACGCGCTATTTTTTTTATTTATAATAATTACAATTTCAATATGTTGACCATTCTATTGATGAGAAGTTGCGGATGCAAGGGTGTTTTCAAGATGCTACCCAATTTCGTTCTATTTTTAAATGTGTTTGGAAACCATGTTAATGTCGCTAAAGTAAACAATTTACGCTAATGATTACCTCCCAGTTAATAGAGATGTATGTTTAGATAGTGTCTTTATTGTTAGACATTGTCATTGTTATTCCAACAGTTATGACAGGGTTAAACAGAAACCTAATGCTGGAGCACATAGCCGTTTCAAGTTGGTCTCCATTTGGTTGAATGTTGTGCGCCATTAGATATATTACTATGTTTTCAAAATACAGTGATGTCAATATCTGGAATATCATTGATATTACTCATTTGCATATAAAGACAAGACACCAAGAACACAAAACTGATGACAAAATGTGATATAAGAATAATAATAAACTGAACTGTTCAGTAAACAACCTAAAGTTGCTGTACAACATATGTCTACAATACATGAAATATCTTTAGACACATCGTAAAGCATTAATCAACGAATGAATAAATCAATCGGCGATTAAATGAGTATGCCAATCTCTCAATGAATCAGTGGTAGTGTCGCTAGTGCTAATACGACAGATCTACACTCAACGAATCAGTGGTAGTGTCGCTAGTGCTTATGCGACAGAACTACACTCAATGAATCAGTGGTAGTGTCGCTAGTGCTATAATGCGACAGATCAACACTCAATGAATCAGTGGCACTGTCGCTAGTGCTAATACGACAGAGCTACACTCAATTATAAACACAAGGCAGTCGGTTTGGAGCATGACACTATACGCATTGGAGCAAGCCCAAACCAAGGAAGCTTCAAAGATATCTAGATAAGCCAAAGCTCCATGCAACCGCTCTGTGCGATACTTTTTAAACTTACGTCATCCATGTTTCCTGTCATAAATTGTTGACGTCCATCACCACCAAAGTAAAACGGACAGCGGGAAATGGCCATGTTGCCTGGAATAAACGATATTTTGATATTTCTTTAAGTTTTTTGACAATTATTTTCAACAGCAGTAGTGTTCAATTTTACTTATTCTCCAGATTCTTTTTCTGAGAAAAATAAAAGGGGAAAAATGGACTATGACCCCTGTAAGCTTGACCTTCTTCCAACAAATCACACCTTTCAACCAATGATAGAGATAAGGGCACGCAGTCACCTTGTATAGTGCTCATATATGTTTGACTGATAATCATGGCAACATTTTGTCGATGGCTGAATACTGCATGTTTGAAGCGAATTTGTACAGGTGTTATACTCGACATGTTAGGGACATTGTTTTCCCGGCAGAACAAAACAATGGATATTTCAGTGTAGCTATTATAAGAGTACACCAGCGTTATGTAAGTGAAATACTTTAAGCACGTCATAAAACGCCAATCAAACAAACAAAAACAAGCAGCATAGCACCATAATCAGTCGATCGATCCATGGATCTAAAAGTAACACTCTAATATTTATCGGTAATTGCATGAATATAAGTATGGTTGGAACTCACCACCAAAATTGTTGGATTGCACACACACAGCCCCGTTGACTTTAAGACTTAGCCTGCTCGCCTCATATTCCAGCGACACAGATTGGTAACCATAGGGCGTCTGTTGAAACATAACACGTGTCAAAATAAGAAAACCTCTATAACCAATTTTTAAACACTTTCAATGCGAGTAAAATAAGGTTTAATCAATAACGAAAGAATCTGATTGTTTTCAGTTCAAAATTTGTCAACTCCAGAACTTTTCTAAAACCAATGTTCCGGTATATAGGACAACAGTGGTTTGAATCCCATCAAGGTTGTCTAGAAACTAACCGAGGTGACAAAATGTGACGGATTTAAACAAATTCTGCATGCATTTTACAGAATGCTATTGTTTATTGAATATTCTTACATTTGTTATCACTAAAGATAAGGGTCGACGATAATAAAACCCTTTGGTAACTGTACTATTGGTAGTTTTATTAAATTTGTTTATTATGTGCAAAAGGAAAGCTATTCTAAAACGGACCATATTAACCGTTTTGCACAAACAAGTTTCCGCAATATTATTTTAAAACCGCAACATCTTTAACAATTAAATTTGATTAGCAACGGGAGGAAACAACACTTAGTTATTTTCAGGCAAACAGCAATTGATCAAAATGGTTGTAAAACGTCAAAATACTTATCGATCCTTATCGATATAAAATACAAGAATACATTAAACGAAGCAAAGTTTAAATACTTACAAGACTTGGAGCGAAACATTGTAATGTGCTGTTACTGTACTCGTCTCTGAAAAATACTCTGTACTGCTGATCAACAGGTCTGTAGCTGACAGAGACAGACGGCAGGTCATAATCACAATCATTGGATACAAGTGTTGTGTAACGGTTTACGTTTGATGGTACATTGTCCAGCTTAGCACTACACTGTACTTGGAAGTCGCTTCCAAAGTCATTGCTGGCGAAGGCCCAGACAGGCATTCGACCGTTGTCCAGTCTGGCGGTACCATTTTCGACCTTGACATTGAACCAAGGGTCTCGACCGATTGAATTGAAGTTAGCATCATCACGCAGCGAGGTGGTGAAAGAGGCGTTAAACATCAAGTCACATATACCTCCGACTGTAATAAAGTGGAGATATTGGTTAATTAAGCACTTTACTTGGAGGGACATATTGCAGTTTTATTGTATACAGCAATACGCAACTTCATTTGACTTAAGCCTATCCATCAAAGATAAATGAATATTTTTTAAAAGGTCTTGCTGGACCCCTTGGTCGATTTTCAGAACACCTGTTGTATTTAGTTTATTGTACAGAAGATTATATATTTTTGGAAAGGTTGAATAATCGGGATTACATATTTCTGAATGTGGTGAAAATTCAATTATTATTTCTAAAAATATTGCAAAATGAGTAAATTTTGGAACGCGATACCATTGGTTTTGAAACAGTAAAAATAGTGGTATAGAAAACTAACCTGGGACATCTACCACTGATCCAGGCCCAAGAGGGTCCCAGTCACAGCGACAGCCTGTCTGGTTCCACAGTTGGTCACGTGGACATTGCTTTGGTTGGGTTAACCACACTCCCCAGTGTTTAATATGGTATCTAGTATTGTCGGTAGGGTGTGCACGGTTGTTGGGACAATTCGGATCTACTGCGCCAGTATCTGGAGGAATGATACAGCTACAAAGGGTCTGATTCCATGTTAAAATCCCGAAACACGAATAGTCTGCCCACTGGCTGTTAAAGAACACCTGATACATGTTTGGATTGGTTGGATGAGTTCTGTATCCCTCACAGCTCCAGTCTGCAACAATAGCATTAAATAATAAAACCGCGAACTATATCTATAGTTTGATATCAAGACTTAGTTGAACGGATATACGCCATTAATTAGATTAAGATGAACTAATACTCATCGCTACATTTCACGATTTCTTTATTGAATGAACAAAGAAGCGTGTCATTTTATTTCTAACATAATTAAAATACGTTAGGTTCCACACCTTTTGGAAATTGCAATATAATATCGTTATTAAACCAGATTGTTTCAAAGTGAAGACATTCCGACCAAAACGGAAACTTACCTCTACATATTCAGCCATACTCCTTGTACCAGACTGAAGCAGATCTCGATACACTACCAACAAAACATACCATCTAATGTATTAAGTTACTGGCACAATACTCACCTATGGCCTTTGGGGCGCGTGTTGGTTGAAGGCCACCTTGGTCAATCATCAAAGGACCAGTACGAGTATTGCTTATTACTCCTGGCACGTTAACGTTGTTTTGTACTGGTGGTTGAAGAGGAATCGTCTGAACTGGTACGTTGTTCGAAGGAGAGTAATTTGGATCAACAGGTAATACATGTGGGATTGGATCAACTGGTACGTTATTCGAAGGAGAATAAGTTGGATCAGCAGGTAATATTTGTAGGATTTGTTCAACTGGTACGTTATTTGAAGGAGCATAATTTGGATCAGCAGGTAGAAGCTGTGGGAATGGTTCAACTGGTACGTTATTCGAAGGAGAATAAGTTGAATCAACAGGTAATATCTGTGGAATGGTCTCAGTTGGTACGTTATTCGAAAGAGGAGGTTGAACTATTGGATCAACAGGGAACGTCGGTGGAATTGTCTCCATTGGTATAATGTTCCACGAAGGTGGGGTTCCAGTGGGGACAACGTCCGGAGTAATGTGGGGGAATGGATCCAATTGATCCACGTTGACAGTGTCTACCGGAACCGGTGGAGGCTGGATAGGGGCTGGGTCAGGCTGAACTTGGATAGTATTCAAGGATGAATGGATGTTGCCGGATTGATCCACTCTGCCTATGACTTGCCCTGGGGCTCCCAATCCGCCACTCAGGTCCAAAACAAATGGCTGACTTGGGGTGGTGGGAAATGATGACACGGACAATGCCTGCAGTAGGATACCAATAAGTAGCGTCTTCATTGTGAACTCCTGTGAAACAAATAAGATTTATTTACCGCCATGTTTTACTGTAACTATAAGTCTGTTACACATAATAAACCCAGTTTTCTTGTTTCTGTTCAAATGTTCCTGTAGAAATGGGGGAATCGTATCACCAAATTAACTACTAAATGTATAGCCTATGGCTCAGTTATTCGCGGCCGGAGTTAAACCACCATACTCCTCGCCAAGTTTTGCAGTAAGACTTACGTGTATGGAAATAAACCGATGGTACTAGCCAGTAGACTTTTCTTCAAAATCTGTCTATAACTATAAAACACTCACCTGTAAATGAGACTTAGTTGTCTGCAAACCGACTCCAGAGATGTTTAGTTAAGTGGTCCTATACGGCTAATGTGACCTGGGTTACAGGGAAATCTCATATATCCGTACCTTGGTGCTAACAATAGGATTAAGACAATAGCAAACCTGTTTTTGTTCTTTAAGCTGGATTTGACATCTTGCTCCGTTTTATTTGACGTCCAAATTGGGAACATGCTATTCCAAAAATAGACACAATTTTTTAATTGAACGTGAAGTGCAGTAGTTGAATTTCCGACAAGGGACATTTCATGGCGACTCTTCCGCAAAAATAGTAATACTTAAGGCAACACTTGTGTTTCACTTATACTAAATTGAGATAAAATGACCTTTTCGGCAGTAAATTGTAGGTTTATATTGACACTTAATAACCAAGATTGTAGTTTTAGCCATACTTCCTTAACAATAGGACAGTCCCAAAGAAGGTGGAATATCGTTTCATCCTTAATTTTACAAAACGTACATAATTTGC
>JAVFBX010180260.1:0-14631 GCA_034783855.1 Mopalia kennerleyi
TTCGCTCACTTGTGGATAGACATTTTGCACATTTGTGGATAGACATTTCGCACACATGTGGATATACATTTCGCACATTTGTGGATAGACATTACGCCACTTGTGGATAGACATTACGCCACTTGTGGATAGACATTACGCCACTTGTGGATAAACATTTCGCACACTTGTGGATAGACATTTCGCTCACTTGTGGATAGACATTTTGCACATTTGTGGATAGACATTTCGCACACATGTGGATATACATTTCGCACACT
The DNA here is from genome assembly GCA_034783855.1 of Mopalia kennerleyi. NCBI lineage: Eukaryota > Metazoa > Mollusca > Polyplacophora > Chitonida > Mopaliidae > Mopalia > Mopalia kennerleyi. The sequence continues at coordinate 261 of JAVFBX010180260.1, forward strand.
TGTGGATAGACATTTCGCACATTTGTGGATAAACATTTTGCACACTTGTGGATAGACATTTCGCCACTTGTGGATAGACATTTCACACACTTGTGGATAGACATTTCGCACACTTGCGGATAGACATTTCGCAAACTTGTGAACAGACTCTTCAAACACGTGTGAACCCCCAAAAACACACATTTATGAACAAATATTCCAGACATTTCTGAACAAATATATGACACAGTTGTAAACAAAGATTTCGCAATTCTGACGAATATTTCTCACCCTTGTGAACAAACGTTTAACTCACACTCACACACCTTTTGTAAATGTTGTGATTTTGTTTCCAATTTTTCTGCTCAGCTTGATCAACTAGAGAAGCAATAGCCAAACTAGGGAAGAATTAGAACAGGGTGCAAACTATGTGCAATTATATAGAGACAGATACAAACTGTAATGTAGGTCGTCACAAAAACGCCATTCTAGTTGCCCTTAAGCGCTTTAACAAGGTACTGTATGGATGGACGATCACCAACCGGTCGGTGTCTTTAAAAAGCAATTGTTACATTCAGAAAGAGAGTTGTTCATTACAAGAAGTGACCGTTTTACGTTTCTTTTATCTGTTGAGATATGTTTAAGTGTTTGAGATTTAGAGTCGTAGTCAGGGGGTATTTCACTTATTTGCCGACGGATTGCCCATTTCACACTGTTCATGTTCTAATTACGATGCGAAACTAAGAGGAAACCTTGTAAAAACCACACCGCGATTGCCGGAACCAAACCGTGTGACTCACTAATGCACCTGATGGTCGACAGACGGACTCGATCATGTGGACGGTACACAGGATACGTAGGATAAGTCAGCGCACACGTTAACCACTAAGCCACGGCCGCGGGCCGTTCTCAAATATAATCGATTCTACGTCGAGACATGGACTACGATAATCGAGGCCATCTTGTTTTGGACTTCTTTCATTTGCTGGTCTGTGACATACGTCGCCCCGAATATTGGCGGAAATTGATGCGCCATGGCCTGGCATAGCCCGCGAGTGTGGTCTTAGTCTCGTCCACTATAGAAACTCTCGCGAGAATACAATTGGGCCGTGGGCCTGTTGGGATATGAAAACGTATCCTGATTAGGTGGATGGCTAATGTACCTTATGCTGAAAAGGCTGTTAATTTATGGTGGATTTTGCGGCATATGTACTTCACTCACATGACGGTGTGCCAGCTTTATGGCAATAACTGTTGTCCAGGTTTAACCTTCGATCAGTTGGCAGACAAATCTACCAGCGAGCTGCCGATTACCAATTTGACGGGCTTCTTCCTCCGGGCCATGGCGCCTCCGTCGGTCTGAACGAGAACTTATGTGGACCAGAATTAATGGGTGTATTGTTATAACAGAGACGATGCATGCGTTAAGTTCGGAGAAAAAAACGTTCTGTTTTATTATGTGAGGCATCGAAGTGAAAATAAAGAAAGCATTTTGCCAATTTATCGGAAAAGTGAGATATCTACGTCCTGTTGGTAAAGACACGACGGAAAAAGGCTGTTCTATTTGAATATGATATAATATTGGTTTGATGGAGGTACCGGATACTTTGAATGTTAAAATATTTGAGTAGTTGAACATTTATGAGTTTATCGTGGGACATTAAACACTGAATAGGATACATTAAATGTATTTCTAAATCATGAGATGTTTGTTGAACAAGTCAGGACTTTGGTTCTTCCCTTACAGGTTGATCGATGTCTCCATCCACACAAAGATTTGTTTGTATCATAGTATGTTTGATTGGCGTTTAACGTCATTTTAAAGCGTATTTAACTTATATGAGGACGGCTTGTATATTTCACGTGGTTCATTGCTTAATAAATACGGTTAAAACCTCGAAGAAACCTGATAAAACCTACCCCCGTGATTACTGGAGTCACATTGGGACTTTTTCCATACTTGAGATGATTTGCGCAATAAACATAATAGGTATCAACAAAGATAACAGCCTGGATGGCGAGGTGCTCCAAAGTACACCTGATGGCAGTCTTGCGGAAGAACTAAAATTATATAATTTAAATAAATATTTCCCTGTTGAGATGGACAACCGTATTGTTCCTTTTATGTACACACAACGTCTGAAATAAATGTACCATGTCCATTAACTTATATTTAAAGCCTCGCTCTTCAAGATGTTTGGAGCAAAGGCAATTATATTGGTTCAAATGTTTATGTGAATGAGCCTTTAATAGCGATGAATGAATGTTTTTCTTACTTATTGTATATATTTTTGGTTAACTTCAACCAAAACCAAATCTTTGTTTAGAGTAACATTTGCAAGTCTGAAGTCAACTCCGCTTTGGTATACTATTGAAATGTTTTCAACACAGAAGTTAAAATGATAATTGAAGGGTTAGACAGTTCGGTTAACCCCGGATAGAATACTTTAACTATCGCTTTCTAAAATGATTTTTTTCTGTTTTCACTCCTACCTTTAAATAATAAGGTATAGTAACGGGTGGCACATGCGACCCGAGTGCCGTGTGGTTTGGCTCTTCAAATCTCTGGCCAATAGTCGCATTTAGGTCAGCTTACTACTTTCTTGTAACGTCGAAAATGGAAAGGGTTGTAGTCGAATAGATCCGAATACGTATCCAATAGCCTTGTATTATTCAGTCAGTAGATATACGACGTCCAGTCGTACGAAACCTTTAGAAATAAGGCTTGCTTATGAATAAAAAATAATATCGAATCTGTATGAACTGTTACCCATAAAACATTCGTTTAGCACTCACCAAGTGACGGTACCCAACAAATGGAGACCTATGCATGTCCCGCCAAATCCCGTTCTCAAATTGAGAAGATAGTTTGAATGGATTAAAATTGAGTCGGGTATACTGTTAAGAAATGTTTGATTGTGACGTGAAAATGGACGTCAAGTGGTGCGTTTTATGGGTCGATCTTATCCACAAGTGTTCAAGGCAGAAGTCGGAATAGTATATATCTGAGCTAAGGTCATACATTTTTTTCATATTGAACGATAAAGCACAGAATCATGGTGGCGTTCGCTTTTTGTAAAGATTAGGAAGAGTCAAGTAACGTAGCTTACAGTGGAATACACAGATCATATAAGAAGAAGAATAAACCAAGTTAAGGTGAGAATTTTCTTTTGACTTCTAGCTTGAATCACTTGGTAGATTTATATCAGTGTTATTCCTCAGGATGTATAAAATACTATAAAAGTCTGTTTATTGCTTTTATAGTATTCTATACAATTATGGGCATCCGCTCCATTGCCGTTTCATTTTTGTAACAAGACAGATAGAGTTTATGATATCCGATCGGTTAACATAATCTGACTTTAAATGTGTTGTCAAGTAAATTGAAGCTGTTTAATTCATGCCAGTTCTCTTTAGTTCAATCATTAGCGTCAGCAATAACAAACTGGAAAATATAGATTTTTTTAATATTCGAGTGGTTCTGTTTACTTGAATTTGAAATACTATGAACGAAAATAAGCTAAAAGCCAAACTAACGTTTTATAATTCCATTTAGAAAAAGAAAAGGCGAGGGAACAAATGGAATCTATATACCCTCTGATCATGATCGTGGTATAAAGGCCACAAGGGACAAGCTGTTGGAAAAGATATCGCATTTATGTTTCCCTCAAGGGACTGCCATATTAATTGTAATTTTTGTTTACTTCGCCTGGAGAAATACTAAACACTCTTTATAATTTCTGCCACAACTGTAGATGTCAAGGATATGACATCTGGATTTGTGATTTGTGCAAATCTTAGTCGCAGTTATGTTAGAGGGTGAGAGGATTGGAATGCCGCAAATTGTGAGGGAGTTGGACAAGACTTAATTGTCCACTACACCAAACTTCCTGTGATTATAACCATGATGATGATAAGTAGTGACGTATTCAAGGGGGTGTGGAAAGATGGGCTAACTTGGCTAGCTTGCTAAATAATCGTGCAAACAGAAGACCGAATGTTAAAAGTGACGTAAATCAATAACCGTTTTAATGGGGCACCACTCCCCCTTCCATTCCAACCAATATTTTAATGAAAAAATATGGTTCTATTTCTAGATGTTTTTCAAACTTTTGTTTGCGCCTGCACCGAAAACACTGTTCAACATTTAACACAAATTTTCTACATTCATACCATGTTCAAACATAAACCGGGATTTGAATATATAGATTTATTCATTGATTATTAAAATTAGACAAACTTTATATTTTGTTTGTGCCTATTAAATAAATTGATCAATATGTTCCGATATTTTGTACTGGACGGGAAGACCGTGAAAAGAGATTGCAGCTCTAAAAAAAGAATAAACTGTTCGTAACATAGGCCTATAAGCCCACTCAGTATTTGAGTTTCTAATACACAACTTTTTGCCATGTCGGATGTTGGATGTCGTGAATACTCACCGGAGATGTTTCAGAGCCGCTACACTAGTCAGCATTATGTACTTTCATAAAAAAGTCGCTGCATTTATATAGAAGCGTATAATTTTACAAATCTTTCCGATTCTTGGCATTAATCCGCTGTGTGTGTGGGGGTGACTGATTGTCTCAAAATGACATCAATAGGACGACTGCGTCATGTTGGGATTTATATGATATATTCTCACATTCGTTCTTCTGTTTAGTTATATATTTATAGACAACCGAGGAATCAAAGCTCATATGTTCTGGTAATACCTGTAGGCTCATGTATACATTGGTATGTCTGATACGTGATAGCTGTTACATTATAGATGAAACCAGGAGGACATTATAAACCAATAATCTCATAATGCACTACGCCAAGACAATTTTGTTAAGCGGCTGAGATAATATGACCAGACTATTGTGTTATTGATTCATTTATTTAATCCTCTGAGGAACTCTGTATAATGGTGTCCTTGACAGCGGTAAAACATTAACTAATTGTATATGACACAGTACACGTGGCAGTGTGTATACATCAACTGAAATGTGAATAATCTAATTTACCGATTTTTCTGCTGGAACATGTTCTTCAAAGTATAATTGCTTTTTAGATATCAATTGAGGAGATAGTGAAAACTATTAGAGAAAGAAACATCATATCAGTGAGATATTGATGTTTGTTGTATCGCTACTGTGAATATACGACCTTTGATATTTTGATATGCTTGGTGCAAAGTACACCTCTGCATGGATATCTGTTGAATTTAGTGGCTTTCCCCAGAGAGTATCAAGAACGTTATTTTAACCCGATCCATCTGAAATCATTTGGAATAGTACTGTGGAAGTCTCGTCTTACACATACTGACCCTTGCATAGGAAGATGGGAAATCTGTTGAATTTGGTGGCTTTCCCAGAGAGTATCAACCTGATCCATCTGAAGTCATTGGTAATTCCATCTCCATCATAATACACTGTTGTTTTAAAACGGCTAATATTAACTTAGTCTTCCCACTCTCTTTTTATAAATAATACTTTTCAGGTTTCTTTAGAAAAGAGGACTGTGTTATATGGAATCAGGACGGTTCTTTATTGAATCATTACGACAAAAACGGTTCTTTGATAGAAAAGAAAGGGATTAATATTATACTTGGAGTAGTTACTGTGAGGGTTCCATACAGAGCCAAAAAGGGTTCCATCAGACCCATGACTGAATATCTTTTAAGTCTTTAATTAGAGCCCTATTTCTCTTAGAGTGCAACACGGCCTGCCTTCAGAAACATCTGACGATGAGTGCCAAAGTGCCTGGAACGCCTAATGCCGCCATTCTGGGATCTAAGTAATGTGTCCAACAGTACAGACGACGCGGCTGGTTCTAGGCACAGTGATAACAGTACATGTTACTATCTCAAACAGTCCGTTGACTTTTAACGTAATAAAAATAGATGAAGCAGACATTGTTATATGCCCCATGGTAATTTAAAAATGTGACTTTAGAGGACAGTTGAAAAAGAACAAAGAACAAAAACAATTTCATCTAAGCAGAATACCAGTTTTAAGTGAATGTCCTGTATATATACATTTTTGTTTTTCGGATTCGTGTGTATTTTTGAATAAACAAAACGAATAGTTGTGCATGAGTCCCTTGATGAGAAATTTAGAAAAAAAACCAATACATAATAAATACAAATTATCGATCGCGAAAGTATGTAGTCGATCGTTCTCAGACGACTGCCTTGTAAATACACATTATCACTGTTGATTATTGCATCATACCACAATAATAATGTCATCTCACAGTCAGAGATGGCGGAAGACAACTAGAAATAGAGGAGAGGGGATGGGAGGGTGCACTGTTCCGATAGCGATATAAGCTCTAGTCCAAGGGCCGGATAGGTCTATTGTGGTTCTAGATCATTTGAGATCTATTAAAGTAATATAAGGATTCAACTGTCAACCACAAAGCCTAATTTATGGATTCTCTTTTATTATTGATTTACACAAATATATATGTGATGCACAAACTTCCCATAGCTTTTACAATTAATTGTATTGCTTTGTGCACACGATTCTATAGTTGATTTCGAGGTCTGCTGATTGTTAACAAAAATTAGTACGGTATAGAAATGTAATCTTATTGCAGAAAATGTAACAATGAAATGAATTTGAAAAAACAAACAAAAACAAACGCAGGCTGGCGGTGTTTTTTTTTACAATGGATGTATAATTTTGAATGCAGTAATAACATTTAAATGTTTTCTATCTAACTTTTTTGTAAAATAACGATTTACAATAAGTCCAAGTTTCGTGTGATTTTGATACGCCATACAGCATAAGTCAAAGTTTCGTGTGACTTTGATACGCCATACAGAATAAGTCAAAGTTTCGTGTGAATTTGATACGCCCTACAGAATAAGTCCAAGTTTCGTGTGATTTTGATACGCCCTACAGAATAAGTTTAAGTTTCATGTGATTTTGATACGCCATACAGAATAAGTCTAAGTTTCGTGTGATGTTAATACGCCCAACAGAATAAGTCTAAGTTTCGTGTGATTTTAATACGCCCTACAGAATGAGCCATAGTTTCGTGTTATTTGGATAGACCTTACAAAATAAGTCCAAGTTCGGTGTGATTCTCATACGCCCTTAATAATAAACCCAAATCTGGAGAGCATTGGAATGTCAAAAAGAATAAGCCAATGTTCTGTGTGATGTGGAAGCATCTTGAAGAATGTGTCCAAATTACGCTGATTTAGCTATGTAAGAGGTAGGAACTCAACATACACTCAGTTTGGTGTATCTGTATCGTGTCCACCACAAACCAAAGCAATATTTATACTGATACTCCACAGGAAAATATCTGTTGCTTATGTTCATCTATTCTCAGCCAAAGGCACACTAAAATACTCATATAGACGAGAGAGATAAGTAGAATATGATATGGCTAAATACTGTCTATTTGAGACGCTGCACCTGGACCTTATACCGATAAAATCCGCCAGGGGTTTTTGGATTCCGATTAGCCACGTGTGTCACCTAGTTAGAAATTCGATAGCTCACAGACACGAGACATGTGGGGCATTCACACAGACAGCTCTCCTGTGATCTGGAAAAACCTAGTACGGTCGTTGAACGCAAAAAAAACCAACAAAAAACGAGCGAGCATAGGATCGGCCTGACAGTTTATCCAATGCTTGCTGGAGAGTTGCTGACATACTAGGTTTTTCTAGATGGAAAACTGTTGATAGGAAAAAGTAATTCATACTTTCACATATTAAAATGAAGGGGTAAAACCTAGTGAGTCTAACTATTGATCTATCTATTTTTTTTGGTTTTTTACCAAAATTCAGCCTACTAGGTTATTCCAGATTGAAGGAGAGGTAGCTGTCAAGATACATACGCTATACTGACAATACAGTGGACGCGTTTTGTGATGGCACTCTAGTAATTTTAACAGGTTTTTGATTGTCGATATACATGAAATATTGAGAATTTTGAAATAGTAACAAGGTCAAACATATAAAAGAAGTCGCTTCACGCAAAGATTCGATTTATGAACTTCAGTGATAGCTCGGCGCCTGTAGAATCCTTTATTATCTCTCTGGTCTTGCAAGAGGTTAGCCTTGAGTTCCCAGAATATCTGCAGTTTAAAAGGGAGTTCGACGGCATTTAAATCGTCTGTAAAAACGGTTACGCTTAACACAGGGTTCTCAAATTTAGGAAACGTATTTGTCTGACACTACACTACATCCCTATTTAAAATGGAGTCATTCCAATGAAATTTACTGTCTCTGTCCGTCCGTCCGTATAGAAGACGTGAATCATTTTGTCGATTCCGTTCTTAGGTACAAGAAAACCAGTGAAAACATTCGCTGCGTTGTAGCCCACACTCCCGACGATTCTATTCATGGACGGTTGGTTTTTGTGTTGTAATATATTATAACAACAGAAATCATTTTGTACGTTGTAAGACAAATTTTTATCGTAAATGACGTCGTCGCATGTTAAACATCCATATGGTGACGTCCCTATTAACGATTTAACCTGGTGGTAGCGACTAACAGTCTTTTCGAGAAAAGGGTTGCCAACACGAACCTTTGAACCGGTATAAAATTGACCGACCGACCGACAGCCCGACCGACCGGACGGACGGACGGGCGGACGGAGGGACGGACATATGTTCAGATGTTTGGACACACGATGGGCAGGGTGACGGGCGTACAGATACGTTGGTGGTTCAGTTTACCGTTTGATCGATATATCGATCCATCCATTGATTGATTGACTGAAACGATCGACAGTGTAAATACATCGTACAGAAGGCCTACAACTCAGCAGCGCAAAAGTATTTTCTACACAGTGTCTTGAAAATAGAATATCGATTTGGCGACAGGATTGATTGATATGTGTGTTACGCCGTGCTTAAGGGTATTTCACTAATATGACGGCGGTGTATTCCAACAATAAAAGACACGAAACCAAGATGTGAAGTGTTTCCATAATGTTGGAAAGTTAATTTTCCTCCAGTGCTAAGTAAATACAGCATTGCTACTCTTCAAACAAACTACCCTTACCCAGAGGGCGTGTCGACAGGAGAATGAGAGAGTAACAATCAGAAGTTATGTGCTGATGGCATTAGCATTGGTCTATTATCGGAATTTATAGACCTTAAAACCCAATGTATATCAAACACAATTAATTTTCTTAATTCTAAATAAAAAGGTGAAACAGTTATGTGATTACCATATAACGTGATTTATTGCAAAAATAAATAATATTCACAATAAACTTTGTGATTTGTACAATGTTTTAAAATATATAAAACAACCACAACAAACCCAGTTTTCCCCAAAATAGAAAAGAAAGTAAATTGATGACAAAGGAGCACAGCAGCCGATCTATTTACTTAACATTCACCAAGACCCAGGCTTACTTTTATCACACACTCAGGTAGTCCGGAGTTTTTCTCTATCATTACCACTATCATCTAGTTAAATCGGAGCCACGACGACTTGGGAGGTTTAAGAGGGAGTATTCTGTTACCCTGGTGCTCTTGAAGCTAACGGATAACGAGAAGCCTATCTGTTTGTCATGACTTCGTGCTATGGCCTGTGATTGTCCTGTCTTGTCCTTGTCCTATCTTAGCTTTGCTTTTTGCTAGCCTCCTCAAACCCACTTGCTGGTTTATTTTCATTTGTTTGGTTGAGGTTTTACTCGGTACTTACATTTATTTCACCCATTTGAAGGCGTGCCATGCATGAGGAAAAGACCTCCCCCCCTCTCCCCCACTAACAACAAAGAAAGATAAGACAACCACAATGCGCATTAAAAACACATCACCAAAACACATCGGTTTCTGGTGCCCGTTAAATCAGAAAACAAATATACAATGGACACCTCCCTAACTCCGTCATCCGCGGTTTATTTTCCAGTTTATGGAAAAGAACCAAGCGACCAAAACGTTCAGATCGCTCACATTTTTTTTAATATAGCAATGCATGATTACAGGTTTAATGATTTCCGTTATACATTCAGGGCTTAATATGCATATGTTAACCCTTTGTCGAGTTCATTTAACATCTAAGAGCGTACCAGTAGCCAGCAGGTGAGTATTAAAAAACAAGTGTGTTGGGTAGGGCCACCCATGTAAATCCCAAGTCACCAAGCAGTCAAACGAAACCTCCTGGAGGGGATTTGCAATTTTCGCTTTCTAAACCGGTTTGAAGGCGTTCTCTGGAAACACACATGATTCTCTGTGGGTACATTTTCCGAAAATGCCCAAAACAACAGAGAAAAGTTGTGTGAGAAATGATAAAACCATAAAGCGCTTTTATCTATCTCCTTTCAGACCCGAACGTAACATGCGTTTTCAATACTGTTAACCGGTTTATATAGCACATAGAGAAAAAGGCACTCTTGCCGATATAAGCATTTGAAACATGAAATATTGGGTGCATGGAATCGTGCCCAGAGTACATGTATGTCATAGAATATCAAAATTGTCCATCGAGACGAATGTGTTACATACATTTGTGTAATTTTATGAAGTGTGAAAAATAAACAACAAGCATATTTTCACCAATGAATAGTCATGAACTCAACCACCTAGTGGTCAATATAAATTAATATAACACATGTATATATTATTATGTCTGCGTTTACAAAATTCAGAGCCTTGCCAACTGTCGGTAGCTGTTCAACGAAATTGACCCATAAACATCACAAAAAACGAGATCATAAATACTTTTAAATTCGTTGGTAAAAGTTATTTTTAACAAACTAACAGTTCCTGTGCTAGAGTATAATTACTGTTCATATATATTGGGTATGCATTGTTTTACGAATCATGCCAGTTACGATTTAAATCAAAACTTGATGGGAAGTCCCTAACGGCATGAATCTTTACCCAGGTAGGTTCCTTTATAGACCCCGCATACACTCACACTGAAGCGCATACACGCTGAACTCACACGCACAGCTCTGTAAACGTCTCCATGAGTTTGGGCAGGCTATTTTACAAACTGAGTTTGGTCACCTATGAAATTGGCCATTGCGACATCGCCAATTTATCAGAAGTTAATTAATCAAGAATTTTGGCAAACATTTTAACTTTGACTGATGAATTCGCGTTTGTTTAGAAATTATATAATTGTTTTATGAAATATTACAATGGAATTTGCACATTTTGTTTGCGCAGAATAGTACCTTCCACCGAACTACTTTTTAGACCTTGACAGAGATGATTACTGGTGAAGATGAAAGCAACTCTGGATTGAAACAGTAACGGCATCTGTTAGTTTCGCAGCGCCCCATGCGGCACAACACGGGGGATAACCAATCGTCATTTATTGAGATCACAGATTTCGTAAATCTGGTTTTGTAGCTAGGTTATATGTTTTCCAACTGAGATCGTTGTTTTCGTTTCGGTTATTTTATTTTATTTTGAACAAAAACAAAATTATCAACAATTGAATAAGTAAATCTGTATATCGGTGAGGAGGGGGAGGTGGAGATCAGACTACAAATTGCGCTGTAAAATAATAGTTTCATTTAACAATATCAATTCATTATATTCGGTGTGAGATCAGAATTGATACACAAATTAACAACATGTTTTCAGATCGAATAAAAAAATTCTGCATCCGGTGTTTCTTAAATTTGTCTGTTACGATTGTTAGGTTATGTCATTGTAGTAACTATTGTCCTTCTCTGGCCTAACCGATGACAGACGACAATTATCACGTGGTAAAGCTTGAAATGATCTTTGCTTAAGACATCGAACACAAAGCATTTGTTCAAATCCACTGAAAAAGTTGTAGTTTGTATGTAGGGAATGTTCTTCTCTTTGCAACTATACACTGAGCAGAGGATCGAGATATAATATTTCTATAAATATTCTCGAAACATAGTGATTCGTTGAGTGTAGGTAGGTAAGGCCTCACTGGTAAGTGTTGTCACGTGCCTCAATTTGGTGCAGTACTACACGAACTGCCCTTTTGTTCTTGCAGATTGTAGGCACATCAATCTCAAAAGTTTTTAAAATGACGTCGAAACGTAAAGCAGTTCAAAACTGTCCTGTCAGCTTTTTTGCGGGACGCAATGCACCTCTTTGAGCACTATCAGTTTCTCATTTTTCCTCCCTGAGAATGGGCACATATAATACGTGAATCTCGAATAGATCCGGGTATCCGTCACACACCACCAACAGTGTACAGTCGACAGGCGGCTACCTCATTCGTTGTAGGATATCAAGATACCAACCCATTTAGATACAGTAGGATGCAACCTAATCATTCTGTAGGTTTTCTCTTCGCCAATCGCTCATCGTCAGTGTAGTCCATACTCGTTTCCGTTGTGGCTCCGAAATAGAAAACGATTTAGGAAATGTACGAGTCAGTCTACAACGTCTAGTATAACCCATACAAATTTGTTATCGAGCAGCTCATAAATGAGCATTTCCCAGCAATTTCTTAAAATTGTAATTTATAAGAGGACACCAATCCATATTCTCCATTTATAGTATCAAATTATGATCCATTCCTTTATAAACCGCTCACACACTTTCTTCTTTATCCGAAGTAGTAGATGCTGGGGAAAGAAATTTAAGCACCATACACTGAGAGCACCCAATATTGTTCGACAGGGTCAGGCGAATAACCTTACTACTTTCCGTGCTTCTCGTCTTCTTGTCGCGTAGTTTAAGATGTAAAATGTCCGCAAAGGCACGCCGGAAGTTGTAATTCACAGCTACGTAGACTATTGGGTTCATCAAGGGAGAGAATTTTGCAAACATTGCAGGAAGAACTGTGACTGTCATTGACATTTGACTTGTGTTTGCATAGGAAAGCCAAAGAGAGGCAACCGCGTATGGCATCCAACACACCAAGAACCCGAACACTTGTAAGGCAATCAACTGAAACACGAGAAAGAGAACAATTAAGTTTGATGATCGATTAAGGCTTCACAAATTTCAGTTATACATCGGGTCTTTCTGATCACTGAGTCTACATTTGTGTATTTCTAATAGATTGCAAGTGTACATTTGCATTCTGTATTTAAGGTGACATGGAGGGTTTTGTTGTGTCTGGTAATACACAAGTAGTGTAACTCCGAACACAGGGAACTTCTTGAATATTTGCAATACACGGGTTTATATTTCCGAGAATAAGCCCCGCCTACTTCCGTTTGTATTGCAAATAACACCATATATGGCAAACTATAAACCCGTGTATTGCACTACTTGTGTATTATACTAGATTTTATAATGGAAATAAAGGTATCTGATAAACTTACTATAGCTGTCTTCTGTTCCCGGTTGTTTCTTACTTTAGCCAATGAGCTCGTCTGTTTATGTAGCCGCACTTTATACGCTATACAACCATAACAGACGATAATAATTCCCACGTTTACGGAGATATAAGCTGTGAGGAAGAAAATAAAAGTTACGGCTTCGGGTTCGTGGTTGTACCAGTCCACCGTACAGGATGTCTGCAAGAAAACAAATAAATAAATAAATATATGAACAAATAGATGAATGAATAAATATGAATGAAAGAATGAATGAATGAATGAAGGATGGTGCCGTCATGTTCTCAGAGATAAGTGACCGTGTTAAGTCGATTTGTGTCGGATGTCTTTGTGTTGCGTCTAGTGACTGTCCTGTCTTGTCTTTGTTTGTTGTTGGTGACGTTGGTGGAGTTTTCCTTCACTCATTGGTCCAGTATACGCCGTCATTTAAGAGAAAAAGCCTTACGCACGGCATAAAACCCCAATCAAAGAAATAAACTGGTGGATTTACTTGTTAAATTTAAACATTCAAGGATAAAGGATTAAAACGCTACTTCATTGCTTGATTAATTGTTTTTTACCTGACCAAGATGTTTTAATTGATTTTGTCTGAATTTGACTTACTTGAAATGGCTCGAGGTTGTATTTACTCCAGCCGAGGACAGGTAAAATGGCGAAGCAGAAGGCATTGAGCCAAACCAAACCAAGAACTTTTAACGCCTGCCTCACTGTTCTAATCTTAAAATCTGAAAAACATAAATAAAGTTCATTATATTGTATAAATTCATCTGATAATATTTACTGCCTGTATAATACATTGTTATTTAGTTGAGAAAAAGGCCTTGGAAGACATACGCAAAAATTGATTAGTTTTATGATATACATGTTAACTTATGCTAACACAAAATAGAGAAGGTTGCTGAATGCAATAAGTCTGTCCGTCATTCTTTCTACTTCCTCTTTACACACATATTTCATTGATTGGTCGATTTATTCATTTGATTAATTATTTCGTCTATTGGTTGATTGATTGATTGATTGATTGATTGATTGATTGATTGATTGATTGATTGATTGATTGATTGATTCCTTCCTTCCTTCCTTCCTTCCTTCCTTCCTTCCTTCCTTCCTTCCTTCCTTCCTTCCTTCCTTCCTTCCTTCCT
>JAVFBX010180270.1:0-14631 GCA_034783855.1 Mopalia kennerleyi
GTTTCAGTCAAATTTAACATGGGAAAGATAGGGGATCAGTAAAATGAGACTCCCTGTTTCTGTAAAAATGGTGATTTCAAACACCTTCCTCTTGATTTCTGGTTAATACTATGCTTGAATATATACGTCTTGATTCATTTAGTGAGTAAAATCGAACTAAAACAAGCCTAAAAGATTTCCATCAGTAGTATGGTTTATAAATGTTACATTGACTTAATATAGTTTAAATAAATGTGTTGCAAAATAAATGAATGATTTATATTCATTTAGAAACGTGTTCATTTGTGGGATTAGCCTTGAATAGAGTGAATGTGTGTCAAAACACTCATCAATCAATCAATCAATCGATCTGGCTCTAGGATCATTATGCACTTACTGTTACAAAAATTAAACATCATTGGATTCACATTAGTTTATAATATGAAATAAGAGAGATCATCCAGCCACTCATTTGATAAGAAGGCCCGCGGCCGTCGCGTAGTGGTCAGCGAGTGCGCTTTCTAACGCCTACTTCGATGTACTGTTCACTGGAGCGAGTCCGTTTGTCGACCCTCAGGTATATGAGTGAGTCACAAGATGTGGTCCGGCAATCGCGGGGGTGGTCTTAACAAGGTATCCTCTCGATTTTTCTTGCATGATAGGGCAAGGAACAGTGTGAAGTGGACAATCCGCGGTCATATTCATGAAATACCCTTGAGTATGACGTTAAACCCCAATCAAATAAACAAACAAACAGTTGATAAGAAGGAGTGGACTTTGAACATAACACTCAATGATAAAATTATGACAGATCAACTGCTTGGAGAAAATCAAAATTCTCACATTTATATTGCCAGAATAAAAGTCGACATATTGCGCCAATATTGGACTTTCTTGCCCTATGTTTAAAACTCATTAATCAAATTTCAGTTCTTGTTTATAGCATTTATGTCTCAAAGTAACAGCATTCCATTCTCCAAATCAAGACAATTAATGCAGCCAGGCCTGGCCTGAACGTTTATTATCAATTGTGTTCAAAAGTGCACGGCACACCTTGATTTTTGTTGTAAACTGTATTTGTATCTATCTTTGATATTGATTTTTACTGATATTCAATACATGCTGCCCACCATGTAAAAGTATTCCCAGATAATGATAATTTTTTTAAAATTATTGGCCAGATTTGTTCAAATGTCATGTTATTGATTTTAATTTATATGGTAAAAAAAGTGTCTGAAAATATGTGATCTTGCATTTACCAGCTCATTTGAGTCAGAATCCGAAACAGTTGTGTATAAAAAATGATGTTTGTTATCCGGCAGCTAATATTTTAAGTTTGATTAATTCTTTACATGGCAGCCTAAAGGTTCATTCCATACAGGTTAGCCGAGGGTTGGGAGGGAGCTTCCTGTTGCCCTGGTGCTTTCAAAGTGAAGGGGCAACATGAAGCCGATCTGTTTGGGATGTGACGGATGTCTTTGTGTTGGGTCCTGTTTATTGTCAGGTGTTGTCTTTGTTAGTTCCCAGTGGTTTTGTGAGTGATTTCCTTCACATATTGGTCTAGCAAGCCGCCATATGAATGGAAGAGCTTACGGCGTTAAACCCCAATCAAACAAACCCTACAGATTAAGTGGTCTTCACACACTCAGAGTTGTTGTTGTCAAAGTTAATATCTTGTTTGTGTCCTTATTTCAACTAATCATTCCTTAAAATATTTTGTTCTTGTGTATTATATCTTGTGTATTATATCTGCGTATTATATCTTATATTTAAGAGAACTTTAACTCAACCCGAAGCCGTCCATTTCATTGGCTTATTTACACTATTTATTAAGTTATTTATTAATTTATTTATGTATAAATAAATTAGCAGATTACATGTACCGGTATATGTTTTTAAGAATTTATTTGGAATATGAGTTAATTTAATGCTCATTTGATTTATTGACAAGTAAGCTTACTTTGTGAAACACTGAGTTCAATAAATTAAATACAAAGGATATTTTAAATTTACAAGAACTTGTTTATAAAGAAAATATTTTATTTGTTATTTTTATTAAAGCTGTCAAATTGTGTAAACAAAAGGAGTAGGAGTTTGATGATCTATATAATGAATGGAGAAAAAAAAGCCTTGCTTTAATGGTTCTTCCATTATTCTTATACTGAGACAGAATTCAGTTATATTTTGTGAATAAGCACAATGGCCAGTTACAAGGAGATGTCAGTTAAGTTTTTACAATTTGTACCATTTTAATCCCAAGCAAACAAGAACACAATCTACTTTAATTTCTAACTCTATCCCCCTACATGATTTCATTCCTGCAGTACACAGATAACTATACACACTAGAGAGGCTCACTAATTGGTTCCTGTCGTACACAGATAACTGTACACACTAGGGAGGCTCACTGATTGGTTCCTGCCGTACACAGATAACTGTACACACTAGGGAGGCTCACTGATTGTTTCTTATGTCTGATTGGTTCTCATCATTGATTGTTTCTTATGTCTGATTGGTTCTCATCATTGATTGTTTCTAATGTCTGATTGGTTCTCATTATTGATTGTTTCTTATGCCTGATTGGTTCTCATGAGGCTGACTCATTGGTTTTGTGGCTCATTGATTTATTCTCAAGTGGCTCACTGATAGGATGTCATGTGTCCCACTCATTGGTTCTCACAGGGCACAGTGATGGGTTCTCATGTGGCTCAGTATTTAGTTTGTAAGTGGCTCAGTGCTTTTCTCGTGTGGCCCACTCGTTGATTCTAATATGGATTCATGTTGGGTATCATTGGTTATGTTGCTCATTCCTTGATTATTGAGTGGATCTCTGATTGGTTTTCATGCAGCTCAGTGATTGGTTCACCTGTAGCTCACTGATTGGTTCTCATGCAGCTCAGTGATTGGTTCACCTGTAGCTCACTGATTGGTTCTCATGCGGCTCAGTGATTGGTTCACCTGTAGCTCACTGATTGGTCCTGATGCGGCTCAGTGATTGGTTCATCTGTAGCTCCTTGATTGGTCCTGATGCGGCACAATGATTGGCTTTCATGTGGGTCAGTGATTATATCCAAGAAGCTCAGTAAATGTCTTTTGAGTAACTTACTGACTGGTTCTCACGCGGTTCAGTGATTGGTTCTCAAATGGCTCAGTGATTAATTCTCAAGTGGCTCAGTGATGGGTTCTTAAGTGGCTCAGTGATTGGTTATCAAGTGGCTCAATGATATATGAGAGAGTCACACGATGTGGCTCCGGCAATCACTGGGGTGATTTTCAGGAGGTTTCCTCCAGATTTTCCACTGTAATTAAGCAAGGAGTCCTGTGAACTGGACAATCCGTCGTCATAAAAGTGTAATACCCTTCAGTACGACGTTAAACCCCGATCAAACAAACAGACAAATCAATGATTGGTTCTCATATCCTCTCTCCTTCATACAAGAGGTGTGGCCTGGGCTTCGCATGTTCGCCTATCAATCTTGTTTCGCTGTATCATTGGGGTCTGTCTGTCCGACATTAGATATATGATAATCATCGATGTGGCTCTGGCAATCGCAGGAGTGGTTTTTACTATGTTTTCTCAGGGGTTTCCGTCGCATTTAAGCGAAGAACAGTGTGGAATGGACAATCCATCATCACATAAGTGAAATATCCTTGAGTACGGAGTTAAACCGCAATCAAACAATCGTATATACAGAATGTATGGTTGTCACATGGCTCAGTGACAACGTATATACAGAATGTATATACAGAAGCTTCATACAGTGAGACTAGGAGGGGATGTTCAGAACAATACTGTGGTGTATGCTTTCTATTAGACAGAATCATTGTGACATTTGTATGTATGTTTTTTTCTTGTTGAATTGAATGGAGTCAAGGACAGTCTGATAACAATATACCGTGAGCCAGTCATTCAGTCTTATCAGCACTGAGGTTTTCCAAGGATCAGAGATAAGGTCCTCCACCTGTTTCACACTCCTCCAGGCTACTCTAACTCAACTACTAACAACATAATACAGATATGGATACAGGTACATGTAGTGTAAATGCTGGGGTTGATTGTTATGGTTTGCGCCATACTTAAGTTTTGCAGCAGAGGTTGAATTCAGTTTATTTGTGCTTGTTTGGAGATTTGATTGAAAATTATGTTATTCATATCGATTAACCTGAGAATCCGTCCTTGATAAAAGCTTTATGATAATCAGCAGTATGTTTTAAACAAGTGTATGTTTTTGTACAAAGTTTTCTACTGTGCCTCGATTGGAATAGAAATAAATTCAGCTTGGCTTGAGTATGTAACATTTTGTTAAAATTGTAAATCTGTAATATTGTCAATTCTCTGATAAACAGAAGTTATATATTTATGTGACATTTAATATTGTAGCCTTCTTGTTCATGTATCATGAGTGTCCGTCCTCTATTCCCTATTTATTAAAGCTGTTGTTTATACACAAAATATAATGGCATATTTATTGTACCTTAGTATGCACAACTTGATGTGAATAAAACATTGAATTATTTTAACTGTGTGTTCTGCTGGGTTGATAACATCTATTTGAACGCATCTACCATTAAATTCAGATTAGGTAGAGTTGTTCTCCTGTTATGCTGATTTTGTGTTTAAAAGCTATATATTTACTGTGAAATACTTGGTTTTTTTCTGATCTTTTCTAACTGGAATATGTTCAAACTTAAAAAGTATTATCTCAAAACAGCGAAAAAAGTTAGTGATAAAATATGTGTTGTTTATAACTTTTGTGTTTGACATCTCCCTCTGAGTTCAGCCTCTTTTTATGGTGCAATTCAACTAAGGAATACATCCAGTAAACTGTTTTAACTGAAATGACAACTCACAGCATTCAGTTTAAATTCATTGAATATTGAGGTGGCAGAAATCAATTTCAGGACTGGTACAATTCCGTTACCAGGTGGGTAAAATTGGCCCTGTATAAATCAGTTTTTTTTAGGGGAATTAAAACTCTGACATCTACATAGTTTCAGGTTAATCAGTAGGAATAACTTGACATAGTGTAAAGACTTGAATAATCTCTGTTCTGTCTCTGTTCATTTGATTTTCATATTTTTATTCACCATCCAAGAGATATAAGTTAAACAAGACTCCTTAAACTAGCGTAATAAAGAAGAATGGTGGGAATAAAGTCCAATGGACTTGTTTTATTCTGTGAGAAGATAAGTGTGCATGGTTAAGTCTAATTAAAAATCCAGGTGATACTGAGTAAACATAATCTATATGAGCTACACAGAGATAATAATTAAAAATCCAGGTGATACTGAGTAAACATAATCTATATGAGCTACACAGAGATAACAATTAAAAATCCAGGTGATACTGAGTAAACATATTCTATATGAGCTACACAGAGATAACAATTAAAAATCCAGGTGATACTGAGTAAACATATTCTATACGAGCTAGACAGAGATAACAATTAAAAATCCAGGTGATACTGCGTAAACATATTTATACGAGCTAGACAGAGATAACAATTAAAAATCCAGGTAATACTGCGTAAACATATTATATACGAGCTACACAGAGATAACGATTAAAAATCCAGGTGATACTGAGTAAACATATTATATACGAGCTACACAGAGACAACAATCAGTATATTTTGAATAATTGAAGACATAAAAATTTGCTTGACTCCACCGAGATTCGAACCCAGGGCCTTTGGGTTACACCCAACACTTTACTGACTGAGCTACAGAGGCTCACGGCAAAAGAACTCCCGAATTCTCACCCAGTGGAAATGGCGATTTTCTCAAGTTGATATAAAGCACAAACTTTTTTACCTAGATATTACTCCCAATTGGTCTTTGCCTGAGTAAATCCATAAACCTGGTTCTGGCCTATATATTTGGAATAATTGAAGAGAGAAAAACTTGCTTGCCTCCAGTGGGGTTTGAACCCGAGACCTTTGGGTTACAGGCCCGACACTCTACTTGGCAAACACTATATAATGATGGTACCTGGATCTAGCTAAGACGAGGAACTAGCCATGCTATTATTCGCTCTGCTCCTGGCAACTGAAATTCACTGCAGATAAGACTGCTGTGAACAAAACGTCCAAAGAAGCCTAATATCAGTTGAAGGCAATGGCTTTAGATTAAAGTTAAAACGGATAGAAGGTTAGGTCGATTAGGGATTATGCCAAGTAGTATTTTTATAAAGTCATTATAAAGCTGGAGTCTCCTACAGTTATACAGCTACATGTATAGGAATAAATCCAAAAAGATCTTTAGACTGGTTAATGACTTCTCTCGAGTTTTTGTCAATTTTATGATCGGTGTATCATGGCACAAAATTTGTATGGTTCCATATGTGTACATTTTTGGAAAATTTGGATACTTAAAATGATAAATATGCAAATTTGGTGAAGATGGAATTAACTTGAATGGCCACAGAAAAAGTTAAGAGTGCGTTTTCTTGGGGTTTATTTCTCAATACCTGGTACCAGTTTTATGTAATAAATATAATCCCAAACTAATTAGTCTATTAAGTATACTAGCCCTTGGAATTTAAAGGGTGCTGCATTTTGCCAGGCAGCATGAGCTACATGCATACATCCAGCAAGGTATAAAAAAAATGAAGGGGAGAAACTGTCCTTTTTACAGGGCTAACCTGGGATTACAATATGTATATTGTAATCCCAGGGCTAACAGAATCAGGTCATAACATTGAAATTCAGTGACAAACTCATTGTGTCTCATATTACTTTGCTAAGCCAATCTAAAATAGACTTTATTATTTTTCTTGCATTGAGACATTGTTGTCTTGGCCTAGTCCAGTTTAGAAACTCACTCAGTAACCCTGTCTGAAAAGCATTAGTGGCAGAGGTAACGTTTTGAGTAACTCATGTTGTCCCTGTGAGGAGTTTGTATTGAGCTGTTGTGGCTCGCACTTCAGAAACAGAGTACACACGCCGGTGACAGATTATGAACACGACGTAATTGCCAGCGAACAAAGTCTAAAGCAAAAGTAACTGATCTAATTGTTTGTGTCGTTGTTCGAAATGTCGCTCAGGAGCCGATCTTTGATTCTATCCCCACGGTTCATTCGGCTTTGTGCTTCCCAGGAGTTGCCGTGGCTGTCACGCTGCCGACTGTGGTCGACAGATTCATCATTTTCAGACAGCACGAACTTTAAGAACGTTTCAAATCATTCATCATACAGATTCTACTCCAACGACAAAAATGGTAATATGTCATCAGATAGGCTTATCGTTAAAAGTGTTGCATAGTTACGTTATGAAAACGATATGTACAATTTGATATTTACCCAAACAGTTTGAAGGGTTATAATGTAATAATAATATTTTTAACCTCGGTTTTAACCCTTTTTGATGTGCAGATTTAAGGTACACTGATTCGGATTTTAAGTACACGACTCCTTTTATAATCTACATACCGGTTAGGCGGTATGTAATCATTATATTTCTTTTAGTAAGCTTACACTGCACTATCCGGAAGACCGAAATATAGCTGAAGGATTTTATGTTTTTGAGAACACAAATTATGCACACAGAATGTTACACATTAGACTCCAATAGTCAATAAGACTGATATACCACATTTAAGGATAACATGATTTGACCCTGTAAAAATGACAGTGAGGAATTCTCCATCACCGTCCCCATTATGATGAGAGAATTTCTGACCATCATGTTAACAGAGATAGCCTTGATCTAGCACAATGTATAGAGCTCAACCCTTGGTGAAAGTTGGAATTGATCCGCCGCCTTCGCCGGCCTTTTCAAAACATATATCTGATTTTTCTCTGATTCCTTCTTTCTTTCCTGACATTTAAATAAAGTTTTGTTTGATGTTATCGCCTGAGTAGACATGTTTAAGTTGTCTCCCTTTCTAATAATAAGATTGAAAAACATCAGAGAACAAATATTGCAGGTAGGTTGAATACTAGTCATTTTTTTTTAGGGTATCTAAACAAAATCAGAGAAAAATTAGATATAAGTGAGTCCGGCGATAGCGACAGATCAATTTCCAACTTTCATCACGGGTTGAGATAGGCTAAGACGGATGGATTAGCCCTATTCATTGTGCTAAGCTTGATCTAGATATACTGTACTGTAAGCATTCTTTAATAACTCGTGTGCACAAACTATTGAGAGTCTATCTTAAGTTGTCTTCACTTCAATTTATTTATTTATTTATTCCATTGTCATTCTGCACCATAAAGGATATATATATATATCGGATTACCTTTCTATTTACCTGGTGTTTTTCAGGGCCTCAAGATAAGAAGCTGTTTACCCCAGGGCCATTAGGCACAAGCCCCACAGTGAAGGAGGCAATGCTACGAGATCTGGGATCAAGAGACTCCGAGTTTATACAAACTGTCAAATATATTCGCTCAAAATTGATAGAAATTGCAGGTTAGCTTACTTCAATTTTAAGTTATCTGTAGTGTAGTAATAAAAACCATTAAAAGTACTGTTTTAGTAAACTTCCTTCGGTGAACAACATGAATATGGTCATAACATAGTTTGTCAGATGTAGGCCCCCGACTGTTCAGTGTCAGAAGAGGTTATCTGGTATTTCAGCAGTTCTGAGATAACGCAATCAAATATCTCAGGTTTACCATCTGTATGTCTACTCATATATTTCTGTGTCTATTATATTAAATGGATATTAATACTAACTAGCTATGCCAGTTTTTCATGTGATATTGTAGGCCTATGTCTAATTAGAACTTTCTGATAACCCCTTCGGGCTCTAAATATTGGGACACAAAAAACCTTCTGACTTTTGCATTGATTTACTGATAAACTGTTTGTAAATATACATTTATCTGGGATCCCCTTTTTTAAGTAGATCTTTTTTTCAGTATTTTTAAGGTTTTTTAAATCTGCATGATCCAGTTGTGATTTTCAGTTAACCTGTATATACAGTTACATGATAGATAACTCATGAACTTAGATAATCAGATTGACTTGCCTCTGGATTATGATTTTCCTAAATTAACAGAATTGATAATCCTGGATTAAGGCTCCCATAATCCCATTGTATAACCTTTATATTTGGTCATGACTAATTTTGTATAGTTTTATATCAGAAGGCTAGTTGTACTATAAGTGAGTTTTATATGTGTGTAGGTGAATCCAGTGATGAGTTTACATGCGTACCACTACAGGGAAGTGGTACATATGCTGTGGAAGCTGTCTTTCAAAGTACTGTACCCAGAGAAAAGGGAAAGGTCAGTCTGAATAAAACACGACACAGTTCTTAAGATCTGTCTGAAAAAGGTATGGTGGGGTGTGGTATAGGGCCTACAAAAGTGAAGGCAGCACAGTTATTTAGATCTGTCTAATGTGTTGTGAACATAACACCTTTTTACAAGGTATGGTGGGGCGGGATACAATACAAATTCAAATAATCTTTTTTAAAATCAATTATTCCATAGGACAACCATATTTTCATAGAAGTTGAGGGATATAACAGTATAACAAATAACAATAAAGAATAAAACTTAAAAGATATAATTATATATACATATTGACAGTATAAAATCTAATAGTTCAAAAATTGTTGATAGTAAAACCGGCTTCATGCACACTTAAAAGACGATATACTTGGTAAAGTCTGTATGTCTTTTGGAAGGTCATTAAAAAGTAGTTCACAATATTGAACGCAGTACAATTATTGTAAACTACTTAATTTTTGCATGGAATAAATTGGCACAGTTCTTTAGATCTGTCTGAACACCCTTTTACAAGGAATGGTGGGACATGATACACAAGTGAACACAGCACAGCACTTAATTTTTGCATGAAATTAATTTTCACAGGTTACAAATTTTGCGCAAAATATTAATTCCTGCGAACAACCGTATATCAATACAATGTAACCACGCTATAATGTGCCATGGTATACCGCATACACAATGTCCCCAATTAGTCTTTATAACCAGTAAACCAGCTGGAAAATACTTTGCAAATGGGTTAAACAATACACGGCAGTCATAACATCAAGTTGCTTATTGTATCTAAAGCTGTCCGCATGTGTTTAACAAACCAAAGAGATAATCTGGTAAGTATCATTGCAAGGCACTATTAGGGCACATATGGTGCAGTTAATGCAAGGCTTTTACATCGTCAACAGAACTAATCCAGGAGCATTCGTTTATTGTGACCTGAGATACCAGCGGAGCCTATAGAGCTGAACAATGGCGCCTTTGATTGGCTTAGAGCCGGAGCTAACCAGGTCTCAGCTAACAATGGCCTAGGCAGTCCATATCATGCTGTTTATTGATCCATGCTGCACAAAGTTGATTTTTAAACATTTTTTTGCTCAAATTATTCTAAAGGCTGGAGTTGTCTCAGCTGGCACAACAGTTTGAAAATTCACTCAATTAATTCACAGCAAGGCGCAAGGTGTGAACATAAGTGAGTTACACGTAATTAACTGATAACCCCTACCCAACTGAACAGCTAAGCACTTCTCAATGATTAAAACAATGGACAAGTGTTCAGAGTAAACATGTATAATTTATTTAATTTTTTTTTGTTGTGATACATATTTAACACGCGAAAACTAACTCCAGGGAATTAAATGAAAGAATAAAAACGCAAATAAATTCCGTGAATATAAAGTACTAAGTACAGTATTTACATCTGTCTAATGTGTTTTGAACAGAACAATCTTTTACAAGGAATGGTGGGGCGTGGCACAAAAATGAATGCAGTTGTTTAGATCAGTATAATGTGTTGTGAACAGAACACCCTTTACAAAGTATGGTGGGTTGTGGTACAAAACAGAACACATTTATTTATATCTGTCTAATGTGTTGTGAACAGAACACCCTTTTACAAGCACAGATTTCACACTGATACAACATGTAAATTTCAGAATTTGGTTTACCATTAAAACCATTACAGAAATGTTACTGTTCAATATATCCCAATCATGTATTGTTTATGTTTAGTTACCTGTTCAACATTCTACCTTGTTATGCAGGTGCTTATCTGTGAAAATGGAGCGTACGGTCAACGTCTTGCGAAGATCTGTGCTAAACTTGGTCTGGATCACCATGTGGAATCTTTCCCTGAAGATGAGTTCATCGACATCTCGCGGGTTAAAGAGGTCATCAAGGCAGACAACTCCTTCACTAACGTAGCTGCTGTACATTGTGAGACTAGTTCAGGCGTGATCAACCCCGTTGACCAAATAGGAGGACTAGTGGAAAATTACCTGCCCAGTAAGTAGAATGCTTTTTTTTCAAAGTAATTAACCTCTTTTCCAACTTCCCAAGGCACGGTGAAAAAGATGATAGTCGTTCGTACCTTAAAATCCAGTTATGATTTTCTACGGCTTCTTCATGCTAGTTTAAGAGAAAAAACTTTCCTACCTTGCCTGTAAACAAGTTTTGATCTTGTGTTGACTGTGCATTCATCATCCCATGTTCATTGGGAGTGACCTCCCTTAAACCAAGCCAATCAGACAGGATCTCCAAATATTGTGTGATGCAATCACCCAAAGTGGGTGATTAAACGAAGCCAATCAGACAGGATCTTCATGGACATCCAAATATTGTGTGACATGCCATCACAAAGAAGGTCCTTAACCCAGCCAATCAGACAGGATCTTTCATTACAAACAACAAATATTCTGCGACATGCATTTTCTCAACAGTGAGCTCTGAAACCCAGACAATCAGACACAATCTTTCACTATGTCCAATGCCGTCATATGAGTGAAATAACCTTAAGTATGGTGTTTAATCTCAATCAAACAATCACCAATTATTTTCCACTGGTCCAACACAATACACAAATCTTTGTCAAAATTGCGAAATGTTTAAAAACCACTGGTCTAGAGAACCAGTAGTACAACAACTTGCAGAAACAAAAAATGCATAGGGAGTAAAGTTGTACAAAAATGTTCTCGGTTCAATTTCAGATGCAACATGTTTTATAGATGCTATGAGTAGTTTTGGAGCAGTCCCCATTAACATTGCTGCCTCTGGTATTGACTACATTGTGAGCTCAGCCAATAAATGCATAGAAGGGGTGCCAGGTTTCTGTTTTGTTATTGCGAGGATTTCCAAACTGCAGAAGTGTAAAGGTTTGTATTTCAACTTTTTCCTGGGCTTAACTTGTAAAGATGTCTGGACATGTTTCCATTTATTGTAAGTGCGTGCAGTGTCTGTAAACTGTCACTGGTATTGTTAAAGGTTCAGGGCCAGGATGGATGTCTGGAGGCCATCACTCGGTTAGGTGTCCTTCCATGTCACTCCGTTAGTATTCTGGGACTTTAGGAGGTGTCCTGTGACTGAATGGAGTCTCTGGGATGGGTATCATGACCAGTGTTCACATACTGTGAGAGATGTGGGTTTCTGGTCGGCTGTCCAGTGTATACAATGACAAGGTCAGACAGTAAGGCATTATTGTTTCGGTGAAGCAATGTCAAGAGAAATTATGTCCCAAGTAATACAGTTATACTTAGAATTATACATTTGCGTTCCATTATTATAACCCCATTCCTTTGTTCTATTGTTTATGTCTAGGATTTTCTCGAAGCCTCAGTTTGGATTTGGTTGACCAGTACGAGACATTAGAGTCGACTGACCAGTTCAGATTTACTCCTCCGACACACGCTATGCTAGCCTTTAAACAAGCCCTGTATGAGCTGGAGAGAGAGGGAGGTGTCCGTGGCAGGGCCAGTAGGTGAGTCTCTATATAACCTAAGATTCTCCTTTTAACTCTAACAAAGAAAAGTCGTCTTAGTCTGGACTCGACACCATCAATCAAGTGATATAAGTATTTCACAGATAACCATCAAACAATGATCTTATTGTGCAGGGATGACATGGTCAGATTTTTTCAAATTCTTCCTGCTACATTCAATATGATAAGAGAAGAGTTTGTGAAAGTAAGAACCAGTTGATCTCTCCGTACCTCATGATTCTCAATGGTAAATTATGTTGTCCCAAAAAATTCTGATTAGTTTTTTAATAAAAATACTGGGTGTAACCATTCCATTGGGTCTGGGGCAGTGGTCTTCATCCACTTTGGCTACATAACTGATCTTTATGGTTTAACAAAATGTTTATGTTAAGAAGCAGAGATGCCTTGAAGTGCTGTAAGTTTACCCTCTTGGTTTTTGGGGTTGTATTTTAGATATCGTGTAAATCATGAAATTCTCAAAGAAGGAATGGCCAAACTAGGGTTCAAGGAGCTGTTAGATGGCCGTCATGAGGGTTATATCATTACATCCTATCGCTACCCCAATGATCCAAAATTCAACTTTAAAGAGTTTTATTCTCGACTGAACAAGAAAGGTATTTTACAATTTTCTCTCCTCTCAATATATAGTTTTATGTAGTGGTATTGGACAAAAAGAAATTGATGACATCAAGCCATTGTTGGTACAGGGCTGAGAATCAGATGCCTGTCAACTTACATATACGGATATCAGCAGCTATAGGCACCACCTGACTCACCAGTCCAAGACAGCTGAAAGTTTAAACCAATAAAATCATGGGAAATGTGTTCATGGGCAATGATGGTTGGTCCAGTGTTGCTGGTAATAGAGCAGAGTGTGACTGCTGGGGGCTGGTAATAGAACAGAGTGTGACTGCTTGGGGCTGGTAATAGAACAGTGTGACTGCTGGGGGCTGGTAATAGAACAGAGTGTGACTGTTTGTAATAGAACAGAGTGTGACTGCTGGGGCTGGTAATAGAAACAATTGACTACTGGAAGCTGGTAATAGAACAGAGTGTGACTACTGGGGGTTGGTAATAGAACTGCTTGTGACTGCTTGTAATAGAACAGAGTGTGACTGCTTGTAATAGAACAGAGTGTGACTGCTTGTAATAGAACAGAGTGTGACTGTAATAGAACAGAGTGTGACAGCTGGGGGCTAGTAATTAAACAGTGTGACTGCTTGTAATAGAACTGAGTGTGACAGCTTGGGGCTAGTAATAAAACAGTGTGTGACTGATTGTAACAGAACAGAGTGTGGCTGCTTGTAATAGAACAGAGTGTGACTGCTGGGGGCTGGTAATGGAACAGAGTGTGACTGCTGGGGGCTGGTAATAGAACAGAGTGTGACTGCTTGTAATAAAACAGGATGTGACCGCTGGGGGCTGGTAATAGACCAGAGTGTGACTGCTGGGGTCTGGTAATAAAACAGAGTGTGACTGCTGGGGGCTGGTAATAAAACAGCGTGTGACTGCTTGTAATAGAACAGTGTGACTGCTTGTAACAGAACAGAGTGTGACTGCTGGGGCTGGTAATAGAACAGAGTGTGACTACTGGGGGTTGGTAATAGAACAGCGTGTGACTGCTTGTAATAGAACAGAGTGTGACTGCATGCAATAGAACAGAGTGTGACTGTTTGTAATAGAACAGAGTGTGACAGCTGGGGGCTAGTAATAAAACAGAGTGTGACAGCTTAGGGCTAGTAATAAAACAGTGTGTGACTGATTGTAACAGAACAGAGTGTGACTGCTTGTAATAGAACAGAGTGTGACTGCTGGGGGTTGGTAATAGAACAGAGTGTGACTGCTTGTAGTAGAACAGAGTGTGACTGCTGGGGCTGGTAATGGAACAGAGTGTGACTGCTGGGGGCTGGTATTAGACCAGAGTGTGACTGCTGGGGGCTGGAAATAG
>JAVFBX010180292.1:0-14625 GCA_034783855.1 Mopalia kennerleyi
ATTAACGAGTCCTGGCGTCATCACAGACATGTCAATTGGCAGTGGCGCCAAGCTTGTTTGTTTGATGTGTAAACGCCCTTTTGATAAGCTTACGTGTTTCTACCATAGTCCAATGAAATTTTGTGCCACGTTTTCCCTTTGAATCACAGCAAGGGATAGTATTGTGGAAGTCTCGTCTTACACATATTGAACACAGGAAGATGGGCGTACACTCACTGAGCGGCGGCTAGTAATATACATAAATCCTTTTGTAGCTAAACCGCTGTCAAAACGCAACGATAGGGTCGAGGTTGGTCCAATTATTGGCACTGCGTAGGATCAGTCTCATGCCATTTAAAAAAATCATTTATTGATGTCAGGACCAACCAAGGGAAATAACTCCCATTTACCAACTCTTTTCATATGAAACACAATATTTACGCAATGTGATACAAACACATACAAGTGGATACGGATTATAATCAAATTAAATGATATAATAAATTAAATTGAATATAAATATAAATACATATTATATAGTCACATACACTCACAGACATATTTTTTATTGTCTTATTTGTAATATGCATTAACATTTTATTAAAAGCATAAAGTCATTGTTTTAGTGAGATTACAGAATAGTTTGAGGGGATTCAGCCTGCAGTTGTTTACTTCGTATTTAAGGCTTCTGCCGTTTTACTGGTTGTCAGCTGGATCGGGAACCAATTAAAAGTCTGCAGACGATTTAGACTAGAGAAGTGGTCAATAGAGGATTTTAATTGGATGCTTAAAACTCAACCCCATGATTACATTCCTCGACAAACGGGTATTTTTAAATAGTCGCTAAGTAGTGAGAAGAAACTTTGGCGTGGACGTCCTAGGTCATCCGCATCTTCCCGAGGCAAAACGAAAAAGAAGATCGTCGCATTAATGCGGGGGACACACGTAATAGATACCTGTGATGTCGCGAACATGTCGACCAGGGACGATAACTCTAGCAGCCTTAGTACACCACTCGGTCCAATCCCGCGACGGACAGCAGAGACTCGCCTGTTTAACTTGTTTATGTGGCATTTAGAAACTGGGATGATAACATAGCAAACACGATTTTCTACTTATGGCAACGTTTCAGCGCAGATACTAGCCCCGTTTTCAAGCTGGAGTATTGGTCATTCGGAGATTTAAGTGAACTGTTTATACATAGAGGATATTACACAGTGACCGTCACATTGGTTGTCTCTTTCAACCATTCGTTCAGGCATTATTTATGGTATTTAAACTTACCTATGTAATATTCTATTTATTATTTTTTATCAACTATAAAATCAAAATACTTTTCCAATTCCCCCGATCAGACGTCACTCAAACATTACTGTAGTCCGGACAGGGTCAAAGTTCAGAGAGTGATAACAAAAAGTGTTATTACACTGCAATGAAATATCGCTTTTATGAGTAAAGAAAATCCTAATATTTCATTGATATAAATAGCAAAATTTAATTCTTTGTTTCAGAACCGCTAGTCTTTTGTTACCAGGCCAATACACTCCAATCTATTCGCAAGTATTGGAGTGATGTTGAGTTCGTCTCTTGCAGAAGGTATATTCCCACTAAAAACCTGCCTGAGTACTTCATATGTTGAAAGTCATCGGATGTTTAAAGAATTAATTCAAGACTATTATAAACCCTTTTGTTCACAGTAGTCATTAAATGGGATGGAAGAAATTGATGGAACAATACTAGGCACACAAACAAAAGACGATAACGTACAAGCTTGGCTTACTTTAACTGGTACTCCTGTTGTAACGTTTTGTGTATGAAATAGTATTTATGCCAATTAGAGTTATTCCCCTTGTTACGCATTTCGCAGTGCAGCTTTGTAACATTGATGTTAGTTCATATTTCAAATCTGTATAAGTGCGTTTCTTGCCATCGGAAAACATCACGTCAATTGTGATTTTTTTCTTTTAGAGGTATCTAAAAGTTAATATATCCCAAAGAAAGCTTTATAGTTGACAACTTCTGGCGCGACGATTCAATCTAATTGGCCAATATCGTATTCAAGCAAACAGTACTTGAATCCACAGTATCTAGATCGAAAAGTTGTACCAGCAAATATGCTGAATTTGTCATCCATATAGTTTTTGTGTCGAGTCAATTTAAGTGGGGTTTACATTCTGATTAAACATCTGTTTATAGAGCCGATCGTTGACTCGCCCAACCTAAACTAGTCTGATAGACAGACGTATTTACAAAAAAAAATTACGTATTTTTTAACGGAAAATAATGCTAACAGATATTCGATGGATCTCTGGGTTTTTGAAGATGTTATTTTCTAGATGTAATGACGTATATTCAGACTCTCTCGGTGTATGACCCTGTCGATGCTATATGCGCGAGGCCTATATTGACGATAACAAAAACGTGATCACGTGACACGGTCAACCAAAACCGTTGTCTATCATGCTCAAACTCGCTCCGGGTATATACAAACTATTTTGGTAACCCGTATATACCGTTTGAGCTTAATACACTGGGAGTTTAGCTAAATCTCTGTGCCAGTGTGATTGCTTTTTAGAAATATATATAAAACAAATTCGGACTGTTTGTACTTTTAAAATCTGAAACTGTCATCAACTTGCCAAAATGTTCAATCGACAAAAAAAACGTCCAGATGTAGGCCTATGTAATGTTTTCCAGACGCATGTCGTGTTTTCCAGTTGCGTGTCGTGTTTTCCAGTTGCGTGTCGTGTTTTCCAGACGCATGTCGTGTTTCTAGTTGCGTGTCGTGTTTCCAGTTGCGTGTCGCGTTTTCCAGACGCATGTCGTGTTTTCCGGTTGCGTGCCGTGTTTTCCAGACGCATGTCGTGTTTCTAGTTGCGTGTCGTGTTTTCCAGTTGCGTGTCGTGTTTTCCAGACGCATGTCGTGTTTTCCAGTTGCGTGTCGTGTTTTCCAGACGCATGTCGTGTTTCCAGTTGCGTGTCGTGTTTTCCAGACGCATGATGTGTTTTCCAGATGCATGTCGTGTTTTCCAGAAGCATGTCGTTTTTCCAGTTGCATGTCGTGTTTTCCAAATGCGTGTCGTATTTAAGATGTTGTTTTAATCAGTAATACAAAAGTTATCTCCAAGAATTGTCTATGTTTTCTGCAGGAGAGCCACTTCCTGGCTTTAATGGCATTAGAGTTCAGGCTATTTTTACTGTATAAGTGAAGCTCCCTAAGGGGCACATCATAAAACACCATCCAAGCAATCAAAACAATCCTGTCACGCAAGAATTTCACCAGCAGCCCATACAACTCCCCGTTATGCCAAGTAAACATTCAATTACAAAAGAAATAAAATAAATAATCCCTAAACAATGTTTTTTAATTGTATATCTGTTTAAATACTGATATGTTAAATGGTTATGTTGTGATGGGGACGACTATATCATCGTTTGTCTCATCTTTCTTAGAACATTTCTTGATCAGAGGGTCTATGATCATTACTAGAGAGCCGGCCATCATGATGCCTCCACTGATGTAAAATACTGGCGCGTAGCTTCCAGACACGTCACGTAATAAGCCTGCCAAAGAGAAATAGAAATAAAGTATACCTTATTTTCAACAGAGCCAATAATACCAGAGAATATTCTGAACAATTGTCCAAATCGTCTTATCATTTAAAAACGTACCTAAATGAATGATATTGCTTTTTTAAGTATATAAGGTTGTTTTTAGTTGTTTGTTGTGTTTCATAGTTCTAATTATAATAATACTCCGCAATGATCCCATAACAAAAACAAACATGCGTACGCCTAAAGCAATAGGGTGCTTGGTCTGGTGGTCACAGTGGTGTCCTTACGGATCGTGATTCATATATAACATTAATTGCTCATTGCTCACGAATAAAATAATCCAAAACATACAAACCAAGAAAACAAACCATCAACCGACAAACTTTGAAATGTTCATGATTAGATAATCATTATAGCGTAGGGCACCAGACATAAACCATATCCACCTCTACACATTCATTCCAAAGGAAAACTGTCTATCATACATTTCTGTATGGTTTTGCAATTCTACATTTCGAGTAGATAAAAAAATATTGCAAATATTGCTGAATGTCCGATCTTTTGACTGGTATACGCTTGACTTGGTTGTTTAATTCCCTTTAAAGGTAAATACTTACTTTCCGATGTTAAGGAGTCAAATATGCAACCCTTATCTTTTCGTGATTTTTGCGGTTTGCATTGAAAGTAAGGATGTTTGAAGCAAACCAGTGTATAAATGTGTTGGAAAATGATCCACTTATCATGTGTGTTACATTTGACGAAAATGTGTTAAAACAGCCAGAACGCTATTCAGGAAAACCAGACCGCGGTTCGCTATTCATCGCCAACAATGCATTAAAGGTAATTGCTTTTTGCACTAAACGTAGGGATGTTTTAAGCAAACGTGTTTTTTAATCAATTAGAATCTTATCCATTTCTCATTTGTATGAAATCTGACGAAAATTGTGGTAAAAACAGTCAGAACCACATTCTGAAAAGCCAGACGGCGGTTTAATATTCATCGTCAACAATGCAGTTAAATTGATTGATTTTGCATTGAAAGTAAGGATGTTTAAAGCCAACCCGTGTATTAATCTAGTAAAACATGATCTACTTATTGTATGTGTGAAATTTGACCAAAAATATGTTAGAAACAGCCAGAACGCTATTAGGGAAAGACATACCGCGGTTCGCTATTGAACGACAACAATACATTGAATTGTATTGAGTTTGCATTGAAAGAATGTGTAAAGCAAACTAATGCATTGATCTAGTGGAAAATGATGCACTTATCAAGGGTCTTACATTTGACGTAAATGTGTTAAAACAGCCAAAACGTTATTCGGGAAAAGTAGACCGCGGTTCATTATTCATCGCCAACAATGCAATAAAAGTGATTGATTTTTGCAATAAAAGTAGGGATGCTTGAATCAAACCAGTGTATTTATCAATTAGTACCTGATCCATTTATCAATTGTGTGAAATCTGACGAAAAATGCGGTAAAAACAGTCAGAACCACATTCGGAAAAGCCAGCGGTTTGCTATTCATCACCAATAATGCAGTAAAATTGATTGATTTTACATTGAAAGTAGAGATGATTAAAGCAACAAGGTATATTATTCTATGATAAAAGACACACTAATCATATGTGTGAAATTTTACGGTATAAAGCACATTATTAGTGGAGATATTTGTGTTTCCACAACAGCAGAACAAATATCGACTGGTCCCATCGAATAGCGAACCGCGAAAAAAGCTAAAATGGGATGCATAAAATGCGAAGTGAACCGAGTGTCATCCGAGTCCTAATACAAATAAAACAGTTCGATTAGGTGTAAGGAAATCTTTGGGATAAAACAGCATCTTTAAATTTGGAAGTAATTTTAATTGAAATGAACTAGTTGTATACATACCTAAAAGAGGTGGTGCGGCTGTGTTCAAAATTCCATGGAAGAATGCAATAAATCCTAATCCTCGAGCTAATCTTTTCATACCAATTATTTCAACCGTGAGTGGCATCGAGAGAATAACCGGGGAACTACCACATAAGCCCAGGATGCCCACAAGTACGGCTAATTCCACGAATGATGTCATAAAGGCAATAATAGTGGAAATCATTCCTGTAATAAATGTCGTGCAGATATACAGTTTGAATGGTCCTATCGATTTTATATCTGCTAAAACACCAGTTGAAACTCGGCCAAAAATTTCACATACACCCATGATTGTCAACAAGAGTGCAGATTCGCTGGAAGTGAGTCCAATTTCGCGACATCTAGGAAATAAGAAAATAGTAACATTGATAAAAGGTACAAAACATAAAGTTGACGACACAAGTAACACCAGGAAGCGCTGAGATTTGAGGAGAGAAAAATCCAGAAACATTTTAATTACGTTCAGACACGCTTGGCACGTAGTCGGCTTGATATTGGCAGCTATGACTTTTCCATTGGTATGTCGTGTCGTCGACTTTTCCTCTTCCAAGAGACGTTCCTTTTGAGCCAATTCTTGGGATTTCGAAAGTGCCTTTCCATGAATATACGTATCTGATGACTCCATGATCTGCATTTCTGTGTCCTTTTCCGGATTCGTTTCCTTTGAGATTGTCTCGACTCCAGCTTTTTTAGCGTTGTCCTGTGTGTAATGTCCCAGCGATGCCATGTGGACTGGTCTAGCTAACGCCCCCGCCAAGCACATGTGTAACATTAGGGCCCCGTAAAGCAGCAGCGTTCCTCTTAGACCAAATATTTCAAGCAGTTTAACAATCAGCGGCGACATTACAATTTGTCCTAGAGTAGCCCCACAAAACGCCATGCTCATCGCCAAGGACTTTCGTTTGTGAAAATATTTCCCGACGACGACTTGTATCGGTCCAAAGGTACACGCAAGTGCGAGGCCTGCAATTGAAACAGAATTGAGATATTCTATAATGTTGAGGCGTATCCTTAAGCCATTTATCTTTGTTCTTTGTCAATATAAAATTGTCGAATTTGGTATAATTAGAGTATAGCGTAAGATTCCAATCAGTTTATATAGACTTACCTCCAATGGCCCCATTAGCGAAGATAAGTAACTCTATACTCCTGGCTTGAGACGAAACAACTAAACAGGTAAAATGGAGCAGACCCGCCGTCAGGATAATAGCCCTCTCTGTCAACCGATCACATAAACTGGTGGCCAAAGGGGCTAAACAGACAAACATGTCACATGCAGTTAATAACCCGTTTCTTTCCTGTTGATATTTGGTAAACCGTCTTTTTGTGTATACTGATTGATTGTAATTAGCTGAGGTATTAGATTGATTGGTGTTTTAATGTATTTCTGCGGTCCAGGATTTACGTGACCACTGGTGACGTCATCAAAAAGAAGGCGGCAAAGTTACACCGTCAATTGGTGTGATAAAAAAGTTATTTGGAATGAAAACTAATCAGTGTGTTGGACAAGATAAGTACTTCTTGTACACTTAAAAAATATCTATTTTTTTGCTGTTGTTTTGAACCAATTAGGAACGTCTTAATGTAAAGTATGAACATTTTGGATTTTGTTCCGCTTTGGCGTGCTATACTTACCAAACAAAGCATAGACAGCGGCTCTGACGCCCAAAACAAGAGACATCAGCCATGCCTGAGCTTCAAATTCTTCTAAAAATGCACTGAAAAATATCCCAAATCCTTTCAAGTATCCACCAAGAACAAAGAAAGCTAATGTACAACCTGAAAACGACATAGAAACAGATTTAGAAAGTTAGCGAATATTGAAGAATCAATGACGCACATTCTCAGCGGCAAATCAATCGATTTCTTAAAAACAGTCACAAACACATTGTATTTATAAACACCTTGTAAACCATGCATGAAAGCATTAATTTGTCCAAACCTTGTCTGAAGGAATTTTGTGTCTTTTAGAAAGTGATTGTCAACAGTTATATTGGGAAGGCTGGGTGGTCTAGGTGGCCGACATTTACTGCTGGCGATTCGGTGTCTGGTTCTGAGGGTGGTGTGTTCGATTCGCAGGCGTGATTCAACCTGCATGCTTTTCTGAACAAGAATGTGTTCAAACTAAGAAAGTGTTATCCCAAAATAACGAATATATTGAAACCAAGTCTGGATTTTAACAAATCTTTAGTAGGAAATTGATATTTGTACAATGCCAAATGTTTGACATTTTTCGGAAACCTTGTTTTGAACAGGAACACAAAACAAAACGTATATGTTATCTAGCTATTGGCACTAATTGGCCTAATTATGGATTGGAGCAACCCTTAACGACATGCCCTATGACAAAAGTCTTCTACATGTGTAGAAAGAATAATATAATTATTTACAGATATTCGCTATCTTTCGGCTGTTACATGAACAGTAAACGGCCTCTAATATAAATTCCATAAGCCACCCTTCTTCGCTGAGTGGCCATGTAGCGAGGGAACTGGTTGTATACTTCCTGACAAGACTGTTTAGGCATACCTTCAAAACTAACCCAAATTAAGTCTAATGTATTTGCCAATTACCATGTTAACTTTGGTTTTCAGGTCTGTTAAATAAAGCACGGCGATTCATCTGCAGAAGTTTAACTTTGTCATTAATTTAGACAATAACACAGACACCCACTGAAACCGAACTAGATTTAAGTTTGGCTTCTGATGTGTATGACGGTGATATGCCGCCCTCGATAAATCCAGACATCCAGAAAATATTTAAGCGAAATGAATTGTGCTCATTTAAGTAGTCATATCGAAGTATTATTTAGAATAATGATGGCAGAATACTTTAGGAATTAGAAAAACAACAACAGCACATTGCTAATCGGATGGATAATTTTAACATTTGTCATCACAAGCTAGGCGTTGACGATACCTTTGTGAGCATGCGTGACAAACAATACCAGAACCCATTATAAAATAACATAAGATCTGTGATAAATGCACTCATGCACTTACTAGAGAAACTGAAATAAATAATACTTTGCAATATATGATTTTTCGGGTAACTAAAAATAAAACAATGTATAGAAACTTTGATGTTTCGGAATCCCATAAGTGGTGGATTATACATTAAATGGTCAAGCTTTGTCCCCAAATCTCAAGAACTATAACTTTTTAACTCCCTTTTTGTATCGGAAATGGAAACCTTGCAGTAACTATGAAACGTTTCTCGGAGAATTGGAACATATTTTTTCAATTTGAGCTTTATTTTCTATGAAAGCAGTGAGATGAGCTCATATTGCTACCTACAAGTAGCCTAATAACAATCATAAACATATTGGTTCCAGTTAAGTGGTGCAACTGTATACAGCGATGCAGAACATAATATCAGTAAGATGTTACAAATTGTTTGAGGAACCGATGAGAAAGATAATGTCAGGTAAAAAGTGTCCTGTGGCAAAGGACGAACTGGATGGTAAGGTATATTTAAAGTGCAACAAGAAACATTCATATATAACCCCTAGAAAGGGAGACTTTAAACTGTGTATCCATTGCGTTTCAATTGGGAACTAAGTCTAAAAAAGAAATAATTCCATTTGTTTTCCAACATGACCAACCAAGCTACCAGTTTGCTAGGCTCCTTTTACAGGAATATCAACATCTGGTACCTGAAATGTCTACTCCTCTTTCACTAAGATTCATTGTAACATACAAGAGAAGCAATTATCTAAAGGACCTGTTGGTTAAGTCGAAAATTCTCTCTGTATCAGATAGATTGTATCTTGTTGGCTACATTTTGAACAATACTGTATACACCATGTTAATGGTCATAACTTTCCCTCGAGATGTCCATAGGTTACCCACAACGCAACTCGAGATTAAGGTTAATTAAGAAACTTGTCTCTGGGAGTTATCTAGAACATAAGATGATTCATCGATTTTGATTAATCTACATCCCTTTGCCAGTGGGGTTGCTTTAAAGAATTATATATATCAAACATGGTACTTAATACCCCCGAGCTGCATCCAGACGCGGACATTCCATCCAATAACGGACAGTGAAGCAAGTAATGGTCAGCAGTTTCATTGCTGAATACACAGTTGCATTTAGCATTTTTTTTTAAAGGTTGTTAAGTAAGTCGTCGTTGCGGGAGATACATCCATTGAGAAAACGATATAATGCTATATTTTCAGATCTAATTCATTTGTCGTAGCATGATGGTGGACAGCAAACTTTAAAGTATTTACAAAGTGTTTTGCAAATGGAATTAGCATTTGTGTCGGATTAAATTACAAGAGAGAAGTTATTCCACTCGACAATCCCCGGGAAAAGGGAATTTCGTAAACGTTGAGTCCAAAAACTAGGTTACAAACCAGACACAGGGGACAACGTTATAATGTCACGCGAGTGCCGAATTCTAAAAAGGAGCTAGGTTATGTACCCAAAGAGTTAATATCTGGATAAACAAACCACAGCAAGTAGGATAAGAAATATACATATTATGTAGAGTTGTATATAGAGGGTATACATATAAACTCTCTGGCTAGGGGTTAAGAGAGAGGACATCCCGTTAACCCTTTTATCGCCACATTTCGGTGGCTGATCGAAGAACCCTTAATACTCTTATTAAGCTTTATTCACTGCCAAATAAAGTTACTTAAATGTTTGCACCATAATGCAATTTTCTCAACTTTTATTTATATAGAATATGTCTTCATATATCATGTAATTGAAAATCATTTCTTGATTTCAAATTTTTGGTTGCAGGTAATCAGGCTTCTATTTTGCCTGTCCCCACAACTTGTCTATGTTCAGGCATCCAATGGGAGAAAGTCTGTCGAGGGATGTTCCTTGCAATTGTAATAGAAAATTGTGTGGTTTATCAAAAAGAAAGG
Source organism: Mopalia kennerleyi (assembly GCA_034783855.1). Classification (NCBI taxonomy): domain Eukaryota; kingdom Metazoa; phylum Mollusca; class Polyplacophora; order Chitonida; family Mopaliidae; genus Mopalia; species Mopalia kennerleyi. The sequence goes on from JAVFBX010180292.1 coordinate 10,333, forward strand.
CTGTCAGGCCTAAAGTGAAAATTAATTTAATCCACTGTTTTGTAGTTGTTTTCTGTTTTTTTTTTCAAGATCAGCCAGATTTACCTGCGGCTACCCGGAAAACAGGTGTGTTACAACGTAGGCCTACTTAATTATATATCCTGCTGAACAGTCTTATTTTTCATGTTAATCCCTCTAAACAACAGTTTGGATGTCTAATCTAAAGTCGGTTTATAACAGCATATACCAACTGATATCCAGGAATTAAGTTACGGACCACCCACGCGCGATTTCTGTCAGATGGTCAACAACCCAGACTTGTAAATAACAAGTTGAATTATTAATAGATATAACCACAATTTGTCCACTGTTGAAACACTGTTGGTCCAGTACTGGGCCGTTATCGGCTTGATGTTGGCTTTGCTACGGGCCAAGGAACGTAACATTGTCGACATTGGAGTAGAATCAAAATAATATGGACCAATTATGGGCCAACATTGGGGGATGTCGCATTCCGGCTTTTGGTCAATACAAGCTGGCCAATTCTGGCCCAGAAATGGATTGACAACGGCTCCTACCGGGTTGATACAGGTATAGCCATACTCGGACCGGTGTTGCACCAATTTGCACTCCGGTACAGGCGCCAACTCGCTATAATTGGACCAATTCTAAAGGCCTGATTGGCCCGAAATTGTCCCACTAGTCAAATATTATCTGAGATGGTATCTCTATACATACTCCTAAAGAGAGACCTTGCGACATAAGGCTGCTTATTTGTATTCTGACCTATCCTCATATGCTGGGTTTCTATTGGCACTTGCTCCCAAAATCGTGGGACCCCCAGCCTATCAGCGACGCTCTATCGCACAACACTCAAGCGTTTTTGTGTTGGTAGTTCTTCCCAAACATCCTTAGACTCCAACATTCGATTTAAACCGTCGTAGTCTAACCGCCATGCCTTGCGTACAGTCCGTCTGCGTTGAATAGCTTAATGGTTCTTGATGGTTACAAAATAAGAATCCAAGAAAAAGTCCAACGGCTGGATTTGGATGTTAATTAAACTGTGAACAAAAATTCCTGCTCATGGTTATGTTTATAAGATGATTTCGAGCACTGTTTTCGGGCATTAATTTATGTCTGCAGTCGTAGACTCCTACTGTCGTTGAATCGGTTTATTTATATTGGCCGGTGGATTTAGGGGAAAACCCCAGAAGGGACTAAGTTATGTGTCTTTTGTCGACTAAATGATTATAATGTGCCAAGGTTAATCCACCCCTGTCTTAACATTGGCTCGCTAAGTTGCGCATTGCCAATTAAGATACAACGTTAAGCCCAAAGCACATCGGACTCTGTTACGATGATGAACTTAATGTGGTCCTACATTTTGCCCGGGAGCTTTACTTTATCGCTGTGCGTCATTTTCGTCGTGGTCGGATACATCTGGTCACTAACCGCTGTTCCTCCAGTTGGAACCTGATTGATATAAGTGTGTCGTGGTTGTTTTTAATATAACCCCTTATCGTTAAGAGCTATGGTGGCAAAATATCCAGATATCTTACATGTGTTCACTTTCAACAAGGACGAAGTACTACTAGAACAGTGGTGCTCTGCAATTTAGAACGGAATCAATGTTATATAATTATATAAATACGTTAACAAAGAAAGCCCTGTCTCAAATAAATAAGCCAGCAATGAACTGAACAAGCCATGGAAAACACGACATTGGATAAACACTCACAATCCGAAGGCCCTATGGTGATTTTCATGCAGTAAGAATGTAGGCTATATCGCTTCACAGATATATAGCAGGTTGTAAGGACGCATTTTGAGTTCGCGACTGGCTTTTTACGTCACGTTGTGTTTTACCTAGCATAAATGATAATAAAGCCAATAGTCTACCCTAATGGATATCTTTGACTGAAGTGAAGACAATATTGTTAGAATTGTATGCCATATTTGGCCGTTGCGTCTACATCTGTAATTACTCTGGGTGCTACAAACTGATCCGAGTCCGTTAAGAAACCAAAACTAAGTGTAGCCTACTTAGCTACTTAAACACGGTACTTAAGGATTCCTTTTCTTGTTAATATATATATATAAAAACTCAATATAGTGCCCAAATCAGCGTATCCCCAAATGGAGCTCAGCCGTGATAGCCCTTTCCGTTGTAGTTTGAGATTTTGTGTGCCCCCGGATCCCATGAGTCTTTGCGGGGAAGCAGGCTCTGGCCTTGGGACTTTACCCGTATGCCAGATAGTTGTGAACGAACAAAGGCGCACGAGAATTAGGTAACAAGATGGCAGGAGAATTTTGATAGCTGGTTGCTGGAGAAAGTTTTGGTTTTTATACAGGCGAAATAAATGATGAGCCGTAAGGAACTTTAAAATAAAAGGTTTAGGTATATCGACAGACGTTTATCATGTTGATTCCGTTTGAAAAGATTTACTTTCTTTGTAGTTTGGATAAAAAATCTCAATCTACAAGACATTCTGTGATGAAGCTGTACCGTCAGCATTGCATACGCCATTATAATGACGGTATACCTGGATATACTCAAATGGGATTTGTTCGAAAGTATAGAAATAAAATGGAAACAAAAGCTACAAATATATCTTGATAAAATGACAGTTCAGGTACTTACTAGCTATGCTACATGAAGCTTCCTACCCTTTAGAAATACTAGAACGCTGCAATGATTCGGCACTTTATCTTCCAATACATACAAAATTGTAGGGCCTTGTCATGACTTAAACCATCTCGTTTTATTCCTTGAACACTTTTGGCTTAGTCCGACACATAAAACGACCACTCGAAGTTCATTTTCATGTCAAAATCAATAATTTCTCAGCAGTACCACACTCGCTGAAAAATGTCTTCCGCGGTAATTAGGTCACGCGGATTCAACGTTATTTAGTATTCAAATGCAGGCCTTATTTCTAAAGTTTTGGTACAGCTGCACCTCGTATCTCTATAAATTTTATAGTCTATATAAGATACGTATTCGCATCTAGGTACTTACCTGCACATATGACCCAGGCCCATCCACGATCTACGTCTTTCGTTGATGAAGCCATTTTCATAAACTATCAAATCTGTGCTGAACCCGGGCAGTTACCGTCACATGATACTATATAGCGTGTCACAGAATGACAACCGCTTAGTGCATATGTAATGTTTAACTTTTCTCTATAGGCCTATACTCCTTGTCTCCCTCTCAAACCAGTGCTCAGTAGTTATTAAACCACCCTCCGCGAAGTCATTCATGTGGCGGGTGTTGAAGAACGCCTTTGTAAATTGCTCAATAGGGAGCAATAGCCATTACTAAAAATGTCAGTACACTGATAGGCTGCCATATGTTCCTCAATCGTGTTAAAATGGGTTAGATCTTGAGACTTATATCTGGAGCACTAATCTAACTATACACACAGTGCCTCGTACAATGCCTCGTAACAGGCGGAGCTGCAGCTAGGATGATTGTGGTGTTGGCCATCGTACAATGCCTCGTAACAGGCGGATCACCCAGGGATGATTGTGGTGTCGACCGTCCACACAGGGGAACGTTTACCAGCTCGAGTCCAGTGAAAGTAGTTCACAACTACCATTGTTAAGAAGTACTTAACTCGATGTACTTGTTTGAGTCGATATAAGCAATCTATATTGGAGCGAAAATCTACGCAGTTATAACATATCCATAATAAGTAACGATCTTTTTTGTGATAGATAAATAGATGGATTCTTTATTGTATTTATACGCCCGCAAGGAGCCGTATACAAAACAAGTAAGAACAAACAATTGAAAATGTAGTACAACAAATGAAACAATCTGCCCATAAGACAAACAACGTTCAATAATAATAACAGTAGTCTACAGTATAATTCAAATGTTGCTGTTATACGTGGTATTGCTCTTTACGCATAGCAACTTTTTTTCAACACAAGAATATATAAAGGACCCCCCAACAGGTGTCAATGCTGGAGGAGGTTCTGTTACACAATGAAACAGTTAGCTATCAAACAATGATGAGTACATTGTTAATTAGACATAAATGTAGTCTGTTTCTATTGATAATCTTTTGAACATATACACTATCGGTTAATACGAATAAATCTAAAGATATCTAAATTATTAGACTTTATATTGCCATTGAGTATGATTAGGCATAAATAAACACATCCATTTTTATCGAGGGACAGCAAAACTAATATAAATATATAGTGATCAAAGTGCCGCTATAACGGTCATACATATATATATATATATATATATATATATATATATATATATATAAACACAATAAATATATATATATATAT
>JAVFBX010180303.1:0-14625 GCA_034783855.1 Mopalia kennerleyi
GCTCGTTAAAGTCATGTATAAGATGGTTTTGCGTTGTCTCCCTACCCCTGCAAAGGGGGGGGGGGGGGACTTCATGTTGCCTCTCGAAGTTTAAGGGCAACATAAGGCGATTTGTTTGTGAGTGATTTTGTCAGAATTGGGTCTGTCTTTGTTGCAAGTGGTCGTGAGGTTGGTTTCCTTCACCCATTAGCCTAACACGACGCCATACTTTTGATTCCTGACTAAGCCCCTGCTTAGTGAAATAACCTGAAGTATGGGGTTAAACCCCAACCAATCCAATCTCCTATCCAAAAGCAAAAAACTGTTTAAGTTTAGCCTATGATCTCCGCAACCACAGGACAACTACAATAAATACCTGGAGTTATTGTCTATCTATTAGAAATACATCAAAAGCCAGTGTGCATTTGTGTTTGACATCTCTCCTGATTCAACTATATGTTATCAGTTATAATCTATCAGGTGAACGATCAGTACGCTCAGGGCATGGATTTGACTGGCTTTGTTGGCTGTGTTGCTGTTTACAAACACAATGTAAGACACTCTGTCCGCTGTAAATTGATAAGGTCTCTCAGATGAGTGATGTATAATCCTAAGAGTTATTACAGATGCTCCTCTGTGTCACTGCAAGGGGTATCTGGCTATCACAACATACTCACCTAGACACCTGCTCAACTATTTCAGTGTAATTAACCATTACTTCCAGGAGTAACTTGTTAACGGCTTAATGTGCGATCAGTCTGACCTGCATGTGTTTACATGTTTGAACTGATTATCTCAGCTGTCTTACAACCAATCCGCTTAATACACAGGTGTTTAATTGCAGCTATTTACTTTAATATCGTCACTTTATTCTCTTGAAATTTTAACTTGGTAGCAATTTAGCCCTCTATACGATAGCCTACCTTTAAAAGTGTATACGGCACAATAAAATAATTGCAATATTTTATAACAAGGGTGCGAATCTGATCTTGTTGATTTCAATACAGCCAACACGGATAGGCTAGAGCTAGATGCGAACGTGTATCTCCTTGAATTGTATACTGTCGTAACAAGGATAGGCATAGATCCAGGTATACGTCATTATATAGAGCATGCTATACTGACAGATTGGCTAGAGCTGGATGCAAATATGTTGATCCTTGAATTGTATACAGTCAACACGGAGAGGCTACATACAGCTAGTCGGCTACATGCGAATTATATATACAGTCAACACGGATAGGCTAGAGCTTGATGTGAATACGTATCTCCTTGAATTGTATACAGTCAACACGGATAGGCTACATACAGCTAGTCGGCTACATGCGAATTTGTATCTCCTTGAATTATATATACAGTCAACACGGATAGGCTAGAGCTTGATGCGAATACGTATCTCCTTGAATTGTATACAGTCAACACGGATAGGCTAGAGCTTGGTGTGAATACGTATCTCCTTGAATTGTATACAGTCAACACGGATAGGCTAGAGCTAGATGTGAATACGTATCTCCTTGAATTGTAAACAGTCAACACGGAGAGGCTACATACAGCTAGTCAGCTACATGCGAATTTGTATCGCCTTGAATTATATATACAGTCAACACTGATAGGCTAGAGCTTGATGCGAATACGTATCTCCTTGAATTATATATACAGTCAACACTGATAGGCTAGAGCTGGATGCGAATACGTATCTCCTTGAATTGTATATATTCAACAAGGATAGGCAGAGCTAGATGAAGTAGTATATAATACAGTCTACATATTTAGCTCTGTGTCGTGCTGCTCACCCAGATGACACAAACTCAGTGTGTTGAGGATTCTGTGTTTAACTGTTGTTTTTAGCATGTCTTGTGAATACCCCCTCCTCGTCTTCCTCCTGGTTTCATACACGCAATTGGCAGTCACATCATCGTGGTTCATATCACCCACAAAACGCTGTATACCCCCAAATCACGCAATCAGTTGCCGAATTCAGGTTGCTTACATGACCTACTTGCGGAATAATAGTAGACGTAGATTTTATCTCTCACTACATCCCAAGAACTAAAACTCTGAGATTATTACCCTTTGTTCTCCGATTGTCAAATGTAGCTCAGGTGATCTGCCTCATAGGACAACAGCTATTGTTGTTTAAGACAGTTTTTATTTCTGTTTAGTGCATATCGAGTGTTAAGTTCAGTTGTACTGGGGGAACATCTCTAACGGGACCGGGAGGTTTGCAGTAGATCTGTTTCAAAGTGCCCTGTATCATGGGAAGGCTGAGGAAGTGTTTGATCAGTCATACAGCCGTGTGCACAGAAATCGTTATCGTTTGATATATCTATCTTATGGTTTTACTTGTTTTTTGAGCCCTTTGTATGGGTTTAACCAAAGGTATATAATTCATGTAAATAAATGTCTCGGTGAAAGTCATTGTAATTCTGAAAAAATAATATTTTCTTTCGTCATGTCTTTGTATCATGTATTGACGTCCCGTTTAATGTGAGATTCACATGTGTGTCGTCAAACAGGCGACGGCATTGTCAAGTGACTTCTTGTTTATTGCTGATTGCAGAAGAAAGTTTGAATTGACTGTGTGACACGGTAACGCCATCTTTTCTATCCAAGGGTTTTATATCCGAGCAACTCTGCATTACAATGCATAGTTGCTCGGATATAAAACCCTTGGCTAGAGAAGATGCGATAACGCGAGTGAAATTACGTTGGTATCTTCTACCAATAGTCCTCGAGTCGAATAGTTAACTTCGTTATATTTTTCTCTGTTTTACTTTGAATCATTTTTCGTCGAATGTATGAGTATTGCTTTACATTCCCCAGCCGGTATCAATCATGATTTAAAACTAGTTTTATTGTATTGAGATTATGAAGAGTTATTATTATCATCTTTTATCTAGGAATTTAAAAAGTTGAGGACTTCAGTGTGTATCAGTTGCGCTCTTGTTGTCTTGTGGTTCTATGCTTATCTATCTGCTGATTGTTGGCCAAGTGACACCCCTTTGTTCTGATCGCCAGTCAAGCCATGGATCTATCAACACATGTAAGATTGTCAAGAGAAGAATAATTAGCAATACTGAAGTCAACAGTTGCTAATCTTAAGACTTGAACGAGCCGTTGATACGGCTAGAATTTCGCTCTGTGTCTAGGGCCAGAAGACTTATCCGGGTTCTCCCGATGGGATTGCCTGCTAGACTCGCTTCTCACTCAGCTCCTTGTCCTCAGTCAGCCTCCGAGGATTAACATTCGATAAGACATAGTCAGCGTGGCCCTGAAAGCCTCTTTGATCGCCCTGGCAGAGTTGGGGTAAAGGTGCGGTGATCTGCACACGTGTAAACATTGACACAACTCCCTCCTCACATGTCTAGGAACCTCTCACAAAGCGATTTAGGCACATGCTCCGAGTGTTGAACACTCCATCGTTAGACTCGCTAAACGGCGAAACCTTCTGTCAACTGAAGTAAGAACATGATGTTTCCTTCAGTCTGTCCGTCAAGTAACGATGTCCTCATCACACAGCCGTGAGCAGTCTGGATGGAAAACACAATCTTTACTTTTGTATCCACAGTCTTTACCTATATCTCCAGCAAACCCGAGTTGCATAACAAGAGCTCAAGGTTTATGAGAGGCGAGAAATTGTAAACATATCAACGTTAAATGTCCAGACAACATGGATTTACACACAGTCGTTGTTTCTTCTCCGATCAGAAGCACAGCTCAACTTCTCCCGTAACGAAAAAAAGATTCAGTGAGATTTTACCAAGTGTCCTTACTCAGCATGTTTTCTAACTATCTCACGTAACGCTTTACGCACTGAGAAACGATACTTTGAACAAGCTTCATAGCAAACATTTGCTTCAATAGTATCGTAATCCATTAAGTTCTTCTTAAAAAGTGGTAACAGGCTTTTCAGGGTACGCTTTTGAATCTGATAATTCTATAAATCTCTTCTCTCAACTAAACAGTGTCTCATTTCGACTGGGGAATCGTCAATGATACATGTTCATGTACATAAAAGCAACCGCGAAGCAGACTAAAGATTTCTTGGTTGAGTTTTGTTTAACCGCAGGGAGACATCCTGATTCCGTATCTGTTTATGAGTTAATCAAGCAAACAGAACATTTCTTAATGACTGGTAAATTATCCCATTGGGTAGTCTACCCTTTGAACTGCATACTTGTTCCGTATAATGGCTAGATCATGATGTTATTAAAGCATATGCCTATACGTTGACGCGTGTGTTTATTGGAAGAAAACAAATGACCACAAATCTGTCGTAATGATCATAAGGGACATTATATCAACACTCCATCAAGATCGATGCGAAAGGCTTCCTTACAATCACTCGGCAGAAGGTCACTGGCCAGATTTGTTTGTTGCTCATTTGAGACTTTATTTACGCAAGAATTTTTAAAATATAAAACCTGAGAATGACTTGGCTTCTGTTGCAGTTGTTGCTCAATATTTAACAAAGGCAAACAATCAAGTCATGCAAAATGTCGGGAAATGGGCACGTTTCCTGTACAATAGAGTTTTATTCAGCAATTCAGTGATCAGTTTATTTCTGGGCTCGTTTGTCTGCGGGGTTGTTGCGGAAAGTCTAGAAATGTTAGTTGGCATGGCTACTGTCGTGCTCGTACTTCCAGACGTATATGTTGTTCTTAGGCCAACTACTTTGAGTGCCTTTGTTTTCCTTTATATTTACTTTTTGCTAACTGTTGATCAAACGGTTGCATTCTGGCCCACTGTTTGTGTGACCATGACCTTTCACATTGGGTAATACGACGCTCTGTCTTCGCTTACCCCAACTTAACTTCTTCGTTTCACACCTGTTTTTTGTGTTGATCCAGGAACAAATCTAACGAAATTCCAAGATTAAAATTAGTAAACAAATCAAGCGGGCGTAACTGAACGTATTTAACTAATGCAGCGATTGCAGCGTGTTAATGAAACAGCTTTGTTGTACAAACAGTCTTTGGTTGATTTGCATATTTCTGATTCCATATAAAGTCAAGGACCGTCAATATAAAGTTGTTTTGGCTTCAATTTTTAAAAATGTACAAATACAGATGACCGATAAACTTGGTATTTCATTGTAGTTGCTTGCAGATTCTATTCTGGGTTAAGCTGTTTCACCCACGTGTCGCATCATATGTAGGTCCTTTTACACAAAACAAATCAGGCAGTGATATTGATATCTAGGAAAGTTAAGATTTGACCTACGTTCTGTATTGGCGATTTATTTGTAAGAAGACCTTTGGACTTTATGTACAAAATACACTTTATGGCTTTTATAACTTTAAAATATATATTCCAGTAGCTGTTTATTTAATCAGGATTAGGCACAGACCTGTACACTACTACAGGGTATAGATGGAATACCCGGAAGTTTGTGTCCATAGAAATCGACAGTTCTACGTCACAGTAAATTAAAAACTGAAAACAATGATTTTGTAAAATATTTTCCAATATGCTTTATTTTAACTGTTTATACTGCCACCATAATACCGTAGCAATGCGTGTTGGTGATGAATAGGATTGGCTGGGCAAGATAAGCTACTGTATATCGGAACTCTTTGTGAGCACAAAAAGCTAACAATTGGGAGGTGAAATTCCTCTGTAACGACCGCGCTATTATAACAAAAGCCAGACCGGTACCAACAGCACAATCCAGTTAACATATACATGTACACTTATGGCTAAATACTAAAATACAATATATTCTATTTACATTCAAGTGAGCATTACTACTGAGTGGGTGGCGAGTGAGCAAAAACTGCACGAATGTCTGTCAGCAGCATAGGACTTCAGTAAACCGCCAGTTGACTACAATATCATTGGGTTTCACGCGATTTACAGGTGTAACAATATTCACAGGCATTGAGAATCTGAAACAACTTCATCGTTTATATTTTGCTCTTCCACGTTTGTCAAACATGTCATTTTGTTTTTAATGTTTCACTATGGAGATCGAGTTCACGAGTAAGTACTGGAATTTGATTTCCACTCCGGGTAGTAGTCTGCATAGTTTTATCATTGTACACAAACAAATAAGCATTCTTCTGTGACCAGTTCATAAAATAAAGTTAAAATAAATTGCAAAATGTATGGCTTGGTCCAGGAAAAAAAATAAGGTGGGATGGGGGAAATCACATATATATATCCTCAAAAATTAAATTTCATGTGTTTATATTGAATGAATAAGGAAATAAAATATCACTTAATAATCTGAAGTACCAATATCAACACAACTTATGAATGGATAAGGTTACAAGGACGTGAAGACAAGAACACAATAAATACATTTTGAACGTGAACGGTCAAAGGGCACAGAGAGAACATATGACACGACCAATAGAAAGAAGTCAAATAAAACCTCAATACTTCCACGTTCCAAAAATAACTGTCCTTCTTACTATATCTTCCAGAAAGTGTCGGCCTTTCCAATATTGGTTTCCAATCCAACCATATCCGAGGAATATGGCTTCGTTCAATAGCTACCGACACAATTTAAACTCAGCACGTAATTACTTCCACACAGTTTCAAAATTGTCCACATGAATTTGGGAGTTTTAGTGTGCAAGATTATCAGCATTCCCACAAACACGAGCCTGTTATTTCTTGACTCTTAGCTTGGAATATCCCGTTCTGTTCTCCTTTAAGATACGATCCATTAGGCGCCATGACTGTTACCAGTGACTGTCCTCTAAATTCCACAATGAAAGGAGTGGGTTTGTCACTGTCCGAAAAGGCTGTACCATCATCGGCCAGTTTCCAGTATTTTCCATTGAAACCTGCAAACAAAACAGAAAGATAAGTTATAATCAAAGATGAAAAGCATTGAGTTTGTACTTTAATTAAGATCATTTGGTTGGACTTGAACCTGTTTTTTATGTACGCTGATTTTACGGAATTATTACAGATTATGTAAGGACTTTGTAGCTATGTAGCAAAGATTCTGGCATAATAAATTCTTGAGTAGACCTCACACGGAATTTGAAGAGCCATACATGCCTAATTTGTAAACGTTGATTGTTGTATATGCAATATAACATTGACTACTGTCCTAGCTGTCGGTTAAACCGGAGTCTTATATCTGTAAGAATAACAAATGAATGAAACGCACCTTTAAAGTTATATGTGCCGTTCTCCCCTGGTTCCATGAAGATAATTTCCTGTGAAGCTTTGTTACAAACATACTCTGGTCTTTGGCTACTTTGGGATTTAAATCCAACAAAACCATATTCGCCTTTCAAGATGATGGCCGGTCTATTGGTCAATATGAATCTGAACTTCTCCTTGTCTGTGACTTTATCTCCCGTAGCAGAAAGACTTCCTGTAGGTTTCGCGAACACATAGCTTTCATTGGCTGCCTTCAGGGCTAGGGAGCCATCGCCTTGCCATTCAATGTCAAACAGGGCCTTGGGAGATCTGAAATAAGCAACACGTTAAGGAATCTATAATTAAAATAATCGATCGTCGGATTTTCAAAGTTTTATCAATCTGTTAATACAGGTGTTTGAATTTTGAAATTTAAACTAATAAGTCTGCGGGGGAAAACAACGCAGGTTGTGTTATTAGTGTTTCGTTCAGGTACACAGGCTGAATAACCAAGTACTGTAGCATTTTTCGAATACGTATAAGTTTGACGTAATAGACCTGTTTGAATAGTAGGACACTAACAGAACATCTCCTCTATGCCATATTAAACCACACTTATCCAATCGTTTAAACATTTCAATATGATTTAAATTGAAGTTGTTTACATTCGATTGCGGTCTTCAAATATATTGAGGATTTCTGCCGGTCGCTCGTACCGATTCAACACATGTTACTGTTACAACACAAGAGAATTCTGTGTTTGTCTTTAGAGAAACCCAAGTCCAGCAACTGTATCAACAGACGTCACCGATCCAGGACTATTAAAGTTTCTCCACACGGGAATAACCTTTGGGAGAAGACAGAAACACTTGGATAGATATCTTCCCAGTGTTTAGGAGTCTGGGATGGGGTATGTTTATGTAAGGTGGTCTAAGCAGGGTGTCAATCGGAGAAACCTTTACAGAACAGATGATCTAACCCCAATGTAAACCAAATAAACCTACGTTACATTGGTATTCAGCCTGCGTGACTTGGATTAAGGCATGCAAGACTGTATATATGTTTTACCAGTAGACGTGTGGAGAGGAGCTTATGAAATAGTGTACAGCACTTGGAGCACTTGCACTCCAAATTACCTCGTGAACAAATTCTCCTCTATTCTTTCGGCTAGACTTAACATTAACAACCGTCGCCAATCTCGCAAAATCTGTATATATGAGTACCCCAAACTCTTTTTTATACATAAATAAATATTTAAATCCCCTTATAATTTAATAATTCCTCCGTCCATATTTTTTTACATTCAGAAACACATATTAATGTTTATGGATAAAATCTAATATAAAATTCATATTATGCGGTTTTCCTAGAGTTGTCTATGAGGTTGATATCCTGGCAGACTAGAGACGTTTTAAATTCCATCAGTCTATTCGCTTTTTTGGTAGGCCTACGAACATGAATCAAAGGTCATTTATCTATATAGACCATTTTGTTTAAGCTGCTGATAAAAGAAGGAAGGTTCTACATTTATCGTAAGCCAACCAATTGTGATTTGCTATAAAAGAAACCTCCCTATAGTTTCTATAACATATATGTTTGTACATATGACAGCCGCTGATTCATGAGCGTATTTTCAGGGGATTGACACTAATTCACACCACCATATCAAATCTTTATAAATAATTGGTTGAGGCTTGCTACAGTTATAAAACTCTCGAAAATACTGATGGAAATATAGCGAAACAGACTATGACTTTAACTTACATGACATGGTTTCGTGATTTTAAAAGCTTGACAAGCAATTAAATCAATGGCCTAATTTTCAATAAATGGTTTATACTGCGGGATAAGCGCTGAATATAGTCATCTACGTATCTAAGGAACTGTTCAATTCACTATTCCCGGGAACTGTCCATGCTGCATGAGTATCCTGGCTATTGACTCTACATATTTCGTTATTTTGCTCATTAACACAAAGTGCCAGTCGAAAACATTAAGGAAACAATCCCAGACGTGGGGGAAATATACCAGTTAAGACCAGACGTGGGGGAAATATACCAGTTAAGACCAGACAATCGCCAGACGTGGGGGAAATATACCAGTTAAGACCGGACAATCGCCCGACGCAAAATAAAGCCACCACCATATATCACCTTTGTGAGCTCAAAGAGCACCAGGACAAAAAAAGTTTCCACCAACCACCCACTAAGGGTAACGAGAAAAGTTCCTTGTGAAATAGTTGACTTTCTGCGACAAAATTTAGGCTATAACGTTATCGATCCGATGAAAAATCTAGCTTCCTAACTTGATTATTTCTCTTTCCCAAATTAGCAAAGTTACATTGTGTTTGACGTATAAAGTGTAAGCGATATATTGGAATTATGTCTCAATTGTAAACGTAATTACCAGTAAAGGTTCAGTTTCGTGGGGGGTCAGTAATGTGACCCAAGTAAGCGATTATCGGCCTTTGTATTCAATTAGTTCGTGCCAAAGTTCCCGATGGTATTTTCAATGGCGTCTCAACCTAGAAGTCACCAGTCATTCAATCAGTCACGATGCGTACTTGACTGCGATTGTCTTTGATTAACTCCTTACAGCGTAACGCCATATTATGATCAATTAAACATATACCAGCACCCAATAAATCTGTGTTAACAAAAAACTTACAGTTCTGAAGCGGTGGCTTGAATACCGGCCTTTTCCAATGTCCAATATTTATTATCCACAGTTCTGATGGCCCATTTGGTAGAGGAGGGTTCATATTCTACCTGAAATATCTCCCTATCTGTAATCTCTTCGTCATCCTGATTGGCCGATACATCCACTCCTGAAATATGCAAGATGATATCGTTGACAGATTTCTATTAATACGTAATAAACACACTATCTCGTTACACATGACACCTGGAGATTGTATCTTCGTGGGAGGACACGGTTTTGCTTCGTCTGTTGTACATACATGTACACATAACAGTAAAGGGCCTATTGTTGTCTGTACAAAATATGAATGCACGCGACTTTACGATAATATGGTTATTGTATAATTCACTTATAGATCAGCAAAACACGTTTTCCATCTCCAAACTAATTCTAGATGAAGTGAATTCATTCACGTCCATTGACAACAAAACAGTATAGCTCATCCTAGCCCTTTAGCTGTGTGACCAGGGAGCGTTACAGTTTAACAATGAATTGAACGCCTTTGTATTTGGAGAAGCAATTCTTCGAACATTTAATATCAGTGTGAATGTGAACTATAAAGGCATTCTTTAGTGTTAAAGTTTATTGAAGAAACATTCATTGTTTCACACAGGCTAACTGAACGACACGTGGCCACGCATCTGTAGTCAGTTGATGCCCATATTCAACTTGGACGTGTTCAATTTATGGACCATGCTCAGAATGTGCTATATGCGTGTGGTATCCACCTCAAAGGTTAGCATATGGATATTTAGACCCAAACGGCAACCTACCATCAAAATGTCACTGATGGTTTAAAATATCTGGATTATATCAAACAGTGTTTAATGCTAAATTTTAATTCGTTGTAGTTTGAATGACTTTTCCCTTAAACTTAACCAACCTATGTATGAAGAGCTCTTTTCCAAAATACAATTAATGCCAAATATAGTTACCTCTCTGAAGCAACAACCAAGGATAGGTTCGTATCCTACATGCATTCGAGTTTTCACAACATGATTTAAATCCGCTTAAATTGGTTATAGGTCATTATGTGCATTCAATCTAAAATCCAATATAATTGCTCCTCAAAAACAATGCTGTTTAATATTGAAAATGGATTTGTTGCGAATTGGAAAAGAGCTCTTTATATGTTGTTGGAAGTTGTGCATGGAAGTTTAAGTCAATTGCATTATTAAACGTCTACAACCAAAATAAAGTAATCAGACCATAAAAAAGGCGAAGACGTCGAACGGAACATGGTAACGGTTGTGGAATTGTTCTATCTACATATGTGATGGGTAAGAATGGCCATTGAGGACACGTGGGTGTATTACGAAATGGCAACAGGATCTATTCTGCGTTTCACACCAAAATCGAGCAAAGGTGTTTCCTAGTTATTTCTTAATGGCGTCGTGTCCTGAGTGGTATGCACATGAGGGATATCTAAGAGGATCACGTGTGAACAAAGGGCTGTGATTAACCTGGGGTTCCAGTTGACGTCGACTCGGTAATAGTTTGCATCGCGAAAAGCAAACAGCTAAAGTGAATGGACAAACATGGCCGTGCCTATTGACTCCAGTTGTTGCTATCCTATCCTCATGACGTTATCCGTGGATATGCCACGAAAGACAGGCCTGTTGCTTTTTTTATTAAACGTCAGTCGAAGGGAACGGGGCTTAATAAGCGGCTTACGGTATGAAGGCCGTGTGCTGTCAGCAAACAGAACACCTTGATCTAAAGAGACCCATTGACAGGCTCTGTACACTTTTTAAATGATACTTCCTAGAATAGAGGAGGATGGCGATATACCCTGAGTAATATACATGCTGTATTCTTATAACACTGGGCTGGAGGAAGAAGAAACAGATTTTAAAGCGTGTGATGCCTATTATCTCAACAAACAAACACTACTGTCTCTAATAGGCCATTATTCTCAGTCGCATACAGAAGTCGTTCGCGAAAAGCGTGCCATCTTCACCAACACATCTCAGTTTCTTCTCCAAATACAACAAAGAATGTAACAGAGAATATTTGTGAATGTGTACAGGGCTGTGTCAACATTAGCTGGCAGATGGTGGCGATATTTGGTGACAGTAGGGTTTGTTTACAGCTAAATACTTTCATTTTGCGGATATATTGGTGGGTTTTACAATCTACATCCAGTCAGGTTTCAAGGGATTCCTCACTCTTCTACAGCCATTTCTTACACCGGTGTTTTGATCAGCAGGCACAATCCCCGAATACTTTGTTCAACTGTGCCGCCAGTACCGGTCGCCAGAAAGTTCGATTAGCCAAGATCTTCAATATTATTATTAATAATGGACAAGGCAGTTTTCTTCACAACAATAATTAACGCGAGTGTCCTTTTACATTAACGACAGAGAGTTGTCCCTCACGGATTGATACAAATACAAAGACGTTAGGCCTACAGCCTAAACCTGAAGAGGAACCATTCATGTGGGCCCTACGTCTGTTTTGAAAACATCGTACATTTCGCGTTTTATCCATATTTTGTCCAACCAAATGACTATTTGGATAACAAAAGTTGGTGGATTACCAAATGACTATTTGGATAACAAAAGTTGGTGGATTGCAGTATATATATTTTTTTATTATCTTTTTTGGATAGACACAAAACGTGACGCTTGACGCCATCAACAGACGCACGTAAGGTTTACGATGCTAAATATCTTCCCACAGCTTCACCTCAAATTCCACAGTAATTATCAGAGTAAGTCAAGTGAAGCTGGGAAAGGGGAAATAATGGTCGCATAGGGTTACTAACTACAGCACACTTTACGGGGTGTGGAATGACCCAGAATGTGTCAGACTGTCAGTCACAGTCTTGTCACCACCGTCTTGTTGGTGTTAACTCGTGTCAATTGCTTACAAAAAGAAATTTATTCTATACAGTCTGTACTTTTATTTCCCACGAGCCCATATTGAGGGAGATTTGTAAAGAGTTGTGAACACCATTATACGTACACTAAACTGGCTGGCTATGGTGTTCGCTCAAGTCTGTAAACGCTTTATTTTTTAACAGGAAATACATTTAAACTGTGCTGTGAAAGGGTGAAACTTGTTTATTGGGGGCCTTTATGTTGTGCACGTCTATTTATAATAGTCTAGCGTCGATGTGTTCCAGTTATCTTAGATATATATACCGTATAACAGAGCCTATACACTGATACATATTACTCATAACTCAATATAATAAAAGGGCTTTAAACGGTTCTATCCCATTAACACAGGAACACAATAACTGTCTATTTATAGCAACAAAGATACACTAATATTGAAATATGAAAGCAACACTTATACATAACAAAGTCAATTTTACAAGGGACTTTCGCTATGTAATTTTTCATTTGTTATGGTATTGTATTTTGGAGGAAATTTACATTTTCCAACCGCCATTAAATGTATATGTTTTTTTTATCAGTACAATTCTCCCAGAACTGCCTTTATTTCCATTGGACACTATATTTGTCCACACATGACATATAACCTAGCTTACACAAGACTTCCTTGTTCTGTCTAAAAGGCAAATACCTTATCACACTTTATCGTCCCCGATAGCAACTTTTATCACAATTCCACGTGGTTCGGTTACCAGATCAAATTAAGTCAAGGGTTTCTTTGTGGAAGGAACAATTTTTGCATCAGAGCAGGCTATTAACAAACTAGTATACCGAAAGAAACCGTGAATCGTAATCTCTGAAACTCCTCGAAAACACTTATATATAACCATTATATTTTTCTACAAATTAATCACACATGTCTATATTAAGTAAAACCGATGAATCATCTATTTTTCTAGATTAACTCCCAGAGACATGTTGCTGGCAGGACAAATCTTAATCTCGAGTTTGTATGGGTTACCTAAAGACATTTCGAGAGAAGATAAATAGTTTTAATTATGATGACTTATGTGGTATTCGGTCAAATCGCCAAAGAACAACTTTCTTACTTAAAAACTGTATTATTGCTACAGACGGATTCACTATTATTCAGGAGAATGTAATATTTTTATTTGTCAAACATATTACGTAGGCCTCTTTTAATCAGCGTTGGCCACATTAGATTTAGCACAAACAGTTCTTCAATAAACGTTTGTGTATGGGTCTAGAGCAGCGGGTAAATTCCATTACGTTTGTCAAAACTGGTTCAGAAAGCCCTTCTGGTGCTCAGTATAATGTGCAATTAGAACACCATGTACTTCTTTGTAAGTTTAACATAATAACATTCACACACTTGCAATAGGACTTGTTGTGACAATAACAAGCTAAATCATAATGAAACTAAGCCGAAGTTTAAACATGAGAGTGACCTAAGGAATGTTTTCTCTAGACTTTAACAGCATATCTCAAAGAAGGCCTTCACGCTCTCCGTTCTACAATTATGCGTATAGGGACTAAGCTTAGAAATCCGATCTTAGTACTCCAACTTTCAAGGTATGCCTTTGTGTTCGGACTTAATTAAAAACATTACAAGTTAATTAACTAGTCTTTGAGCTTGTCACCAAGGACGTTTAGCTAAGAATATACCAGATGGTCTATAGTTCAACACCATCACCCAGTTATCAGTCACTGGACAGTCTTGGAGACTAAGACTAGTCTAAGAGTTTCGTATTAATTAATTTATAGAGATATATGCATAACTATAGCAATTAAGAAAGTTAGAAGAAATAAATCTCAACTCCTGTCTTCGTTGTGGGATTTTTTGAAGATTGTATCCTGAAGACTATAAATAACACTTGGAAACGATTCATATTAAAACCCTAATGAATGATATAATATCAACACGGAAGTACGGCTATATTACAAGCAACGGCCATGCTTTAGATCCAGGAATAAATGAGAT
>JAVFBX010180314.1:0-25719 GCA_034783855.1 Mopalia kennerleyi
ATAAGAGAACATAAAAAAGGTTGATATGTTAGTCAACACAAGTAAGAGAACATAAAAACGGTTGATACTTTAGCCAACACAAGTAAGAGAATATAAAAACGGCTGATACTTTAGCCAGCACAGGTAAGAGAACATAAAAACGGTTGATACTTTAGCCAGAACAGGTAAGAGAACATAAAAAGGTTGATACGTTAGTCAACACAAGTAAGAGAACATAAAAACGGTTGATACTTTAGCCAACACAAATAAGAGAACATAAAAAAGGTTGATATGTTAGTCAACACAAGTAAGAGAACATAAAAACGGTTGATACTTTAGCCAAAACAAATAAGAGAACATAATAACGGCTGATACTTTAGCCTCCCTGCAGCACAAGTAATAGACCTAATTATCGCCTCACCGTTCCCATTTTCGAAACATAAATAAAAATCTCTGCCACATAAGTTTAATCTGAATAATTCGCAACCGCCTGAGGGACAACACGTGTTGCTCTTTAATCAAAGCAGAATGGCCTGAGATTGGCCAGTTCAAATTTATTCTCTGAACATAGTGCCTTTGATCCTCCGGACGTAGATCGGGCAGAAAGAGAATTGGTTGGGTAAACACCAGTTTTTACCGCGGGGCCAGTAAAAGGTTGATTGATTAGTGTCTTAGGTCACATTCGTCGGTATTTAAGCAATGCTAGCTGTGGCATGGTTCCACCAGTAAAAGAAAGCAGATGTATAGCAACCGCCATTTCTGTTTTATTCTTTGTGTGGTTGTTGTTGTAGACCTATATCACCTTTTTCATTTCGTTTTGTTTCAATCTTTATGTCAAGTCGGAGATATTTAGAAAGATAAACATTGGCTGCAAAGCTATTGCCCGGATCCCTGGTAACTAAGGTGGACAAATAAATTGTTGTTAATGTTGACTGATTTTAAATAATTTAAGAGTAACGACAAACTGCGAAACGTTGGTTTTAAGTTCGGACAGACAATTAAAATGGAAATAGAAAATAATGACGTGAACTTCGGGACAGACAAAGGTATTTTTTATATAATTTTATAGCTATATATACTGGATAAAAGTTAGTATAAAAGCGCTTTAAAAAATCTGCAAAAAATACTGTATAAGAACTTTGGTAAATATATATTTAAGTATTCTTTCTGAATTGTTAATAAATCCTTTCCTACGTCTCGTGCATTTAAATTAACGAAGCATTTATTTATAAACTTCCGACATCTCCAAAACAATAACAGCTCTGTTATCGGGGTACACATATATTAAGTGTTGTCGCATACCGCTGATCTGGAATCGACGCTATATGTATTAATACCGCTTATTTAAGAACCGTCGCTGTTTTTGACAAAATTTTAATTTAAATATCATCACATTGAAGTAATTTGACCCGGTAATAAATTGTGTAGACATAGGTACAAGAAGAATTAAACAATTTGACGTGAAATGACACATTTATCAGCATTGACGGCCAAATTCAACAGCAGACAACTAACAAATGTGCTTTAAAATAATGATTATTTGAAAACTCAAAATACATCAAATAAATAACTCGATAAATTAAAAACGTTTTTAATTAATTCTTATTTGAACATAAAAGAAAAAGATGACCAAGTTGATACATGTAAAATTGCCAAACGGAAAGTAATTGAATCATACGTTAATTCTCCCAGAGCAAGCGAAATTAAATAAGAATTCTTACCTTTACTCTCCAAACAAAATGCTTTTCTGGTTATAAATAAAAACTGTGATCTTTTTCTTCTTAGATTTACTCCGAGGTATATCTCTGGTCTATCCAAAACAATTTCTCGTATAATATAACCGACTGTTGTAAATATCCAAACCGAACACTATGATGGCATTGCCATGGTTACAGTACCCATATAGAAGGTATACTATACTTGACAATTGACTTTGACTTGAATGCCTTGACTGGTCATGTTGTTGTTGTTGTAGTTGTTGTGAATTTCAAGACATTTTCTCGAGCGAGGTATATGAGAACAGACGTGACAGAATATGCTTCTGTATGTCTGACGAACACGAGTGTCCCTGATTTCAAACTGCTTTAGTAAAACGATCTGGGCCGGGCGAATTGATAAACTTACACAAGGAAGCTTGTAATAACTCTTTCTTTACTAAGGATCAGCGTTTTCTCACAATTGTGGAATTTAACACTTGACAGTCGCTCTCCAATAATTGTTATGCAACAGTATAGGCTACCCATTTGTGTCGCTATGTTAAATATAGCCGATATCAAATAAACTAACGTCCACACATAGATGATGCAATTAAACGCATTACGTAGTAACTCGCCTTGGAGAAAAGCGAGGTTTATTTGTTCAAAGAGGAACGGGGGCTCGAATATAAGGGAGAATCGAGTGGGTTGTAGAGGAACTATTCTAAAACAAATAGCCGATGGAAGCCCCCTTCACTGAAACGATAAGACATCAGAAGTGATTTACTCGGCACGGAGAAAAGCTGATCAGTGGCTTTATTTTAGACAGCCAGTCTTGCCTGGATGGTTTATGCGCCTGCCTCTGTTTGCTCTTTGTCGACTGTTACGGTACATCGAGTGAGCGGTGCATTGAAAGACAGAGTGAAATGCTTCTGTTCAGGGGAGATAAGATTGTCGGCAACCATCGCCTTCGAGGATTTTTCACTCCTTATCTTGTCTTGGACAAGGGGTATCATGGCCTATTCCGACAAGAAACTATCTCAAAGGAAATCGAGGAGATGTGATGCTTAGAAAACCAGCCATCAATGACTCTTATCTGAGTCACGGTATTTTGACATTGTGAACACTTGACCGGGAGTCGTTTGTTTTTTTGATACCGATTCTTGTTATTATTAAACTCAGATAAAATTCCCCATGGGAATGGTTTAGCTCTTTTGTTTCCACTGCCGATCAATTTAAACATGCCGTCAATAATTGAACTGTACTTAATCTGTTTGTTGCTATATGTTTCTTTACATCAACACGTTTATTTGGTAAAGTGAGTTTAGTAATCGCATTTTGGAATTCAGTGCCGATTTTACTTAGCCGGTTAAAAAACCCCCAATAAAAACAAAACAAAGGACAACAGATGCCTTTTTTTTTTTTAAAATTTATACCGACTTTGCTATAATCATCTTATTATAAGACCGATGCATTAACAAACTGGCTTTAAGAAATTTAGGCTGATTAATTTTTTTTATCATCTCTTAAGAAAATAGTTATCGTATAAATGTGGCGGATTAGCTGAAGATTCATTCAATGCCAGGAGTTTAATTAGTTTCGCTTTGAAAAGGAAGCCTTGTCTTGTGGCATGATTACAATAGTGTTGAATATGTCATAATAGTACAATGAGCGCGTTAACAGCTTTCTCCGAGAGGCCCACTTCACTTGCCTATATCTGAAGATATTCTAGTCACGCTTCACTCTCTTAATGACCTTTCACCTTACGTTTAAATATTCAGTTTGGTTAATCACTTATGTCACAAATCCCTGTGTCATTCAAATAGGTGGATTTACGATTTCCGAGCGTCTATCGATGGTTTCATAAAGCCGTGGTTTTCATATTTTTGGAGACAGACATAAAGGTGTTGAACAATAGCTGGAATTGTGATCTGTAATTATGAACTTCTACATAGAATAGTGAGGTGAGAGTATGGGAGGCTAGGTGGTGATCCCAGTCCACACTCTCTCTCATTTCCTTAACGACACGTCAGAGAAAAGGACTAACATTCCCAATAGGTTTGACGACGTCACAACACGTGGCGAATATTTAACGCGAGCTCACGTTGTCGCGCGACCTTGTTGCAATATAGAAGAAAAGGCGCACGCGACTTGGTTGAAAATCGGCTATGCGATCTGCATGATGCATGAAGGGTTTATATCGCTAACTTAGGGCTCCTCCAGCCCTGTTTAACTAATATTTATCTTAACGCGTGCCTAACCTATCACGGCCCAAGTGCCTCCTTTATTAGCCAGCTTAACTTGCTGAACTATTTCTTTAGGCACCACATTCTCTGTAAAAGTTTGTGAAAGGTTGTTGATAGAAAGGCAGTCATGAATAAAACGTAAAAAATGTTTTTATTTGATTTTTTTCAACACTATCGTCGAAGCAACTGATTTATGAACGGTACATTATTGTGGCGGTTTGAACACTTCGAATATATTATTTTATTTCTATCTCAAGAAGAATTCTATTGAAAGAAACATAACACGGCTGCCAAACGACCAACGGGCTTATTTAATATGTATATATAATTTTTCTTTCTTCATTTATTAAAAATATATATACTAAAGCGAATAATTTTTTATGTACTCGATCTATTGATGTACGACGATATTTTGGATTTCGTATTCCTTTATTTGAGGTATCTTAAAAATGACCTAAATAATCCATCATTTAAGAATACCAAAATCGAAACAAGGCGTAAATATTAACAATGTGTATTTTCACAAAAGATGCGAAAACTGATCAAGAACAAAAATGACATTTGAATGATAATGAAGCAAGTGTGTCAAAGTGTGCTTTATGACAGTTTCTTCTATTGTTGTATTGCCATTTTTCTCCAGCGATCCGACTTTCTTTCTCCTCTTCTAAGGCTCGCTCCTGTATATATTGTTGTCGATCTAGGGAACCCGTAGTGAATGTTTCTAGCCTTGCTGTCCCCCACTACACAAAGACTGTTCTGGTCGTAAAAAGCCGGGCTTCCGGTGTTAATAGAAGTCAGCTCTATTGTCTGCTCCCTGACCAGTACCTTGGCAGATATCAATCACACGGCGCATGTCTGTCGTTAAACCGGAAACAGTTTTCACATCGAAAAAGATCCCTTCAATTGTAATGAAATATACGATGCATAATTAATCCGTTGACCACTTTGTCTGAATTTTCATTGTGTTCAGCTTGTTCTTTCGTGCCACAAACTTTCCGTGAAGCAAATGGAACAAGATTGATCCCAATGTGTGGTTTTCCTCACCAGTTAAACCTCAACAGAAATTTTCCCCAAATTAACTGGAGCGTTTTGATTAATGCCTAACCAGAAGGACAAAACTTCATGAAAAAGAACTCAATTACAAACTGATCAGTGAGAAACAAAATTCAAAGAAGATAATTTTTCAATGACCCGGAACAAAAATAAACTGACTCGGTTTTCCTCGGTAACTTTGTGTTATAATTTGTAGTTAATTATTAAAGTGTGAATCTGGATTTTAACCACGTTATGATGTCTTGAATATGACTTGAAATACATTTGAAATATCGAGCCATATAGACCTACACTGAATAACCAGTTCCTGTACCGTTTCATTATGTTAAATATTGATGTTTGCTAAATTGAGGAGTATCTGATACGGAGTACGTTTCTACAAACCAATTAACCAATTCAATATTGTATTTATATTGAATACATGTGTTTAATTAACATATGTCAAGTAGTTGGTTTTAATTAAAAATATATTGAATAATGCGTTTCCTTTGCATATACTACTTGCTTCAATGTGTGTCAAATGTGTTGTTAAATTTACATTATCACATAAATGTACAGGTAAAATAATTTTATTTCTTGGCAAGTTTTCCGTTAACACTTCGTGTATTTATTCATTGTACATTTATTTTTGTTTATATCATGTTTTTATTTGCCAGGCTAAGACTGTAACCATTGGCTGTGGCCTATCTATAGTTTAATAAATAAACAATTAAATTAAATTGATGTATTCAAAATATGTCGAATAAATGGGTACATTTAATTTATGTTGACAAACTCGTTTATTCGATATTAATCCTATAATGAATAAGTATTTTTTAATATACATCGAAACGTTGGGTCCCTTTAAATAAATTAAATAAATTGGTTAATTTCACATATGTGGAATAAATAGATGTATTTTATACATGCAGAATAAATGGTTTTATTCAATATATACGTCGAATAAATTGGTCAATTTGAGATACATATCTAACAAATGGGTTTGTTTAAAATAGGTCGAATTCATGAGACTCTTTAACTCTTTGTGAGGGTTTCAGCAAATGCGTCAACAAATTTACATAAACAAAAGAATTTTAAGAATAACGCAAGATAAATCTTTTGTTTACCATTTTGTTAAAAAGATAATTGCATATATGCGTGGGAGGTGCAATATTAAAAAAGTTATGAGTGTGTGTAGAATTTGTCAGAAATATTTTGCTATTTGTAAAAATTATTTCATTTATGTAAATAATAATTGCAGAATAAACACAAAAGAGATAAAATGTTAGCATGTGTTTTTCTGGATCCAGTTAAATGTATGTACTGTCCTAATATCTCCGATATAGCTATTCCAGAGCGCCAGGAGCAACACGAAGCGATCTGTTTGTCATGTCTTTGTTTTATGCCCTGTATTGTCATGTTTTTTGGCCTGTCTTGTCTTTGTTTGCTGCTAGCGGAGTCGAGGTTGATTTCCTTCACCCATTGGGCTGGTACGTCGTCATGTGAATGCAATAACGGCGTTAAACCTCAATCAAACAAATAGTGATTTTCGGCCTATTTATCTCGATTTTACGATTTAGTTGAGAAACAATGGCACTTAACCACACCGTTCCAAATCTTCCGATTTAACTTCCATTTAGACCAACACTGTCGACATATTTGTGTTCTTTATGTCGTCATCATTTAAAGTAATGATACTATAAACACAAGGCTTGTAAATATGTTATTACGAGAAATCTTACTCGTAATTACGAGATTTTAACTCGTAAATAGCAAATTTGGAATACGCACGAACGAAATACTAGCTCGTAATGACGAGATACTATAGCTAGTAATTATGGCTTACTAATTTGTAATAACGAGATATCTATCTGCTAATTACAAAATATGGATTGACGAAAATGTCCCGTCGACTTCGCGCTAACCGGCTTCCCTACGTTATAGCGATTCACTGTGAAATAACTTAGAACTTACTCTCAATTCTCTTAGAACTGCGGCTTCATATCTTTTTCATCTCACAAATAAATGATGTAAGACAAATGTACATATTTAAGGAGAAAAATTTGCATCATTTAGGAGAAAAATTTGATTCATTAAGGAGAAAAATTTGCATCATTAAGGAGACAGTTTTAAGAATAATCCTCCAATAAATCTCTAGAGGAATAGCCATAAATTAACAGGAATAGGGGATGTCATGTTTCGGGAAAGAATGAATTATCCCATGTAAAGAACAATCCCATGCAAGTTAAGTAAAATTCCACAAGGATTGTTCGTATATAGGTTCGTTAAGGAATTTTTTAACCGTGTAGCTTGTAATTACGACATACTACAACACTTCACATCGACATACCAACTCGTTATTACTATTATAAACTATCTGGTGATATTGAGAAAACGATATTCAAAACTTAGGATCAAGGTTGCAAAAGTTAAGAATTTGGAGTTTGAAAGCACGCTTTATTCTCGGTCACTTCAATCCGAGTTAGGGGCACGAATATAGCTTTTCACGCACTTTCTCTCGTTACCTGTCATCTACTGACAGTCAGCTAACGTATTATCTTTAACGTCACGTGATGTTTTACCTGAAATAAATTATAATAAAGCCAATAGTGACCCTGGTTGTACAATCCTTAGATAATACATGTAATAAATGAAAATAGCAACAAATAAGGGAGAATCGTATTACCGTATTCTAGGCTAACAGCAGCTTTCAAGTTTTACATATAAACGTTGTCAAAGAATAAATTTGTTTCTTTTGTTTATTGGGGTTTAAGCTAGTACTCATAGGCATTTCACTTATATGACGACGGATTGTCCACTTTACACTGTTCCTTGCTTAATGACGATGGACAATCGGGAGGAAAACTCGTGAAAACCACCCGCGCGATTGCCGGAGCCACATCGTGATGTGACTCACTCATTTACCTGGTGGTCAACAGACGTCAAATTAAAAAATAAAAATTCATATAACATAATCAATTTTAATGTAAAATAATTTAATTTTAATCAGTTTTATTTTGTCCTCTACGAAGAAACTCTTTGGCCAATTGTGGTCACATTCTTATCAGCTGACAAGGTCCAACGATATGGAGGTTTTTTCTCAACACTGCTTGTTAAGAAGATAAAATAAATAGAGAAATGCCCCTCCGCCACCACTGGGATCACGCTAGTGTTCTTGTAACCTCTCTAACATTACCACGTGTCCCCCTTTCACAGGGTTGATTAGGTTAGAGTACAGGGTAAACAAACGGACAGTTCGTTACAAAAAAAAAAAATTCAAAACCTCGTGGGAGATAATATTTGGTTTTGTAACATCTTTGTTCCCTTTCCCGTCTAGAGCTTGTATGTACACACATAATGCATTCAGTCAACCAGACGCACGTTTAACGATGTTTTGATGATGTTTATATTTTCCTCTGAATTTGCCCAGCCAACAATGGGAGAAAAGAGGAGAAAGATGAGCTTCCGGTTTGCCAGCAGCTCGTTGTTATTCATGGGCCTGTGAGAACCGAAATAGAAGCGCGCCTCTCTTATTATTCTATTTGTTGTAGGC
Organism: Mopalia kennerleyi; assembly: GCA_034783855.1. Taxonomy (NCBI): domain Eukaryota; kingdom Metazoa; phylum Mollusca; class Polyplacophora; order Chitonida; family Mopaliidae; genus Mopalia; species Mopalia kennerleyi. The sequence continues at coordinate 8,505 of JAVFBX010180314.1, forward strand.
TCTGTTATCTCCGCCTTTAACTCACCCACAATAAGTGATCTCCCAGCCTATTGTGACTCACGAGTTAAAATTCTCCTTTAAATGGTAAACAGATATTTACTCGTCCCAGTGTAGTCAAGTACTAGCTAGAGTCCTCGCAGAGAATGTAACGACGCGAGCGGCACACGGCACGTGAGCTCCTTATTCATTTAGAGACCAGCCACGTGCTAGGTCTCGTGAAAGTGTCAGATAAAAGTTGCGATGATCATCCGACAATAGCAAATGAATTTCCCCAAATTTCCCTAAATAAAAACATCGAGTGTCTAAAGTATTCATCGTTTAGAAAGGGATTGTTTATTGCAAATCCGTGTAATTAAAAGTGTCCAATACGGACGGCTTAGCGTTCGGATGGTTTCCTCAATTGCTGCTATTCTCAGCTTGAAGATAATGACTTAACTAAGTGGCCATTGATACATCGACACTTCCATTTCATATAGCGAATCCGACTACAGATTCATTGATTGGTACACTGTATACATGTATATAGACGAAAAAAATAATATAAAAAAAAAATGCAGGTAATTTTGTTAACTCTCTTAATATATATTTGTGAGAATTATTAATGCTATCTGGCTTTCCAAAGACGGATTCGTTCAAGGAAAGCAGACTTGTTATCCAAAATAAATACAACTAATCGCATATTTGTAGTTATAAAGAAAACCAAGGCTGGGGCCCCTCTCCCTATCTATCTATCTATCCGAAAAATCTTAGCCCTTAAGGCCCTTTTCCATAGCACACAGGTAGATCTATTACTTAGTTTTTCTCCATAATCATTTAAATAAAACTTAAAAGACGAACTCGCACTAATGGGAACCGCTGAAAGGCTGGCGTGAAATTGCCATATTTATAAACGCCATTGTTAGATTTATTACCAGCTCTCCGTATTACCTATATAGCTGTTTCCTGTCTTTTAGTGGTTGTCCACAGAAGCGGTCACAGCTTGTCGCTACGAACCATTGTTCTCGTTCTATTTCCAAACAGTTCTAACACGTACCGATCTCTTATCAAACTAATTTCAGCCCAGATGCAATTAATATGTTTCAGCACTCTAGTCGCTAAACGAAATTTCCTGTCCAAAGGCACTTTGTGAAGAGATTAGGTTTAGATATGCAAAGTTTATCTACCGTTATTTAAAGCAGTTCTATAAACAACGTAAATGTAAAAAATGTATCCATTTATCTTATTTTCTCGGTCGCGGTCCCACTATAATTTCTACTTATTATACTGATGGGTGTTTGTTTTTTGAATCATACTATATTCTATAAACATATTCATATGTACAGGTGCATGTTATCATTGTATCTTCGCTACTCCTTCTATAGCTGGAAGTTTGCTTGAGATAATAGCAAAGTTATTTAAATTTTAATCAGTCTCATTAATAGATCTTTATATACAATTTTCAAAATGTACCTAATGTAAATGTTTGTCAATATAATATTCAACTATAACCGGCAATAAAACAAGGCATTTTCTTTTCCCGGATAAAACATGTTGTACGAAGTAAAGGTCTCTTCTAGAATCAAATGGTTTTCTGATTGTGACAGGGTTTCTACCCACAATATTTAAAGCCCATACCCATAATATTTTTAGCTCGCATACCTCCCCCCTCCCCCTCCAATCAAATATGCAACAAGCACACAAATAATTAAATAAATAAATGAATAAATAAGTAAGTGAAAACATAAATACATAAAGATAAAAATAAATAAACACATTGAAAATAAAAAATAAAATAATAAATAAATGAATAAAAATTCAAACTGTATATACATTGTAAATAAATTATAAAAAATAAATACATACGTAAAAATAATAAATTAATAAATAAATAAAATAAGATATGTTTCAAGCTATATTTGCTTTGCCGCCTTAAAAATTTCTTGAAACCTTAACCAGAACTTCATTCTGATTAAAGAGTAACCAAATCATATACGTAATTGTGCTTAATAAAATAGAGGCCAAAGATAGTTGAGAAAACTGTATACGCATTTATTTATTTCCCATAGATGAACCCTTTATCATATTTGAGCGGATTGAATTTATATATATAGACTATCCAGCCAATTCAACAATATTTTCCGTTTTGATATGATTTCTGCCAATTCATCAAAACACCTACAAATACATTGATTGATAAATTGGCATTTTACGCCGTGCTTAAGGGCAGCACACTAACATGACAGCGATCTATTCCAACAATAATTTATACTAGCCCAACCAAGATGTGAAGCGTTTACATAATGTTGGAATTTAGTTTTCCTTCAGTGCTAAGTAAAGACAGTATTGCTACTCTTCAAACAACTTGCCCTTAGTCAAGTACAGTAAACAGTAAATAAGCTAACTTATTGTACAATCGCCATCTTTACAAATATAGGAATCATGTTTCAGTGCATGTCTACCTGTCAGCCAAACCACGTTTAATACCATTTTGGCCTTACATCTCCGCCTTCAGTAATTCAGTAAAAAATTAAGTAATACGCATTGTGTACTAAGTAATTAATTAAGTTTTTTCTGATTGAATTAAAACTCATTTATCTATACGAAAAACCTCATTATTCCCACTGATGAGTTTCACAAAGTAAAGTAAACTTACAACTCCAATAAAAGATATATAGGCCTACAGGGTGATTCAATATTTCGTTCTATTTTAAAACCATTATTTTAAAACCATTATTTTAAATCCATTATTTTAAATCCATTGTTCTTGACAAGAGAAAGAGTTTTATAAACAATAATATTTACGTCATATTTGTAGTATTGTTTATATTATCAATTGTATTTCAAATCAATATGATATTAGCCCATTGTATTTGCCGTAATGATAATTTATGTATATTTGGTTTATCAGATGTGTTAATTTCTAAGTGACTACAATAATCGGCACACGGTACATTTGCGCTGTATTCATCTTTCCTGATATGGTGGATGGAGATCTACTGATATAATATATGTTTCTGATGAAGCAAATCTCACTGTAATCCAGGGTTGTGTTTGTCATGGGTACTGATACCAGGGATGCTCCAACACCCGGGCAGTGTCGAGACTTTGGCACGGTCACACTGGCCCGATTGAAGGGGTAAAGTTGAGCTGGATTCAGAAACGAGTGATGTTTGATGGGAGCTCGGATCGAGATGGTATGAATGAGCAATTCGGAACGGGTTTACCATTCGCGATGGACTGATTTTATCTACACAGTTTAACGGGCTTTTCCCTTGTCCGGGTTAGCATAGCCCAGCAAGATTTTAATTCGGTCCGTTACTTTGAGAATTGGCCAACTGAAAACGTCTCCATCCCAACCACTTCTAATATGACGTCCAATTATGATAAGATCTCTGGCTGGATTTCTGATCTCTTCACGAAGGAGATCTGATGCTAAGAGTTTAGATTGTTATTCTATGGATCACCCGCTCTCTAATCCAAGAGCAGCCCCTTTTCCACCAATTTGACATGTTTCTACACGCAAGATGAATGGCGAGTTATCAAAAAAAACAGTTTAAGACGGTACAGAAAATAATGCCTCCCCCAAACCTCCATCGGCTTTTATGCATAGAGTTTTCAATGTCTGGATCGGTCGTAAATAATATTTGATTCACACTTAACTTGGTTGGTTTGACAAATACTACTGACTGGGTTAGACTATTTTCTTATCTCGATGGATATCTATCGGCAATCAGAGCTCTGGCCCGAACACTGTATCAGGTCCAGGCCGCTGATGGGATTTCTAGCATCGCTCAACTCGAGATAAAATCACCGAGTCGAGGCGTCTAATTCCCCGCATCGCCCTTCGATTGCATTATCAAGGAAGACCGTTTAGATGGGGGACTTTCTGCTAAATCATGGCAAATATAACGAGAAAATAAAACGAAACCGAGGAGTTGTAGCGAGGGGCAAAAAGTTAGTTTCCTAATCAGAGAAGTTCGGGGACTTGATTATTACAGAGGTCAACTCGATAATAAATGTGAAATCAGTAATTAGCTCATTTCCATCTTTAATCGGACGTGTTACAATAATGATCTAGATAGACCCGTCTTCATATTTGTATCCATATGATAAGGGATAGGTCTTTATTACAAGATAGGGCTACAATCACAGAGCCTGTGAACATACAGTGACACTCAAATTACGATGGCAGATTATTCGATTTCTGGATTACGTTTGAAGCGTTCATATCAGTGAGAGTCAAGAATTATGAACAATAGCCTAGTCTCTCAAGTAGTATTGGGATATTGTTTAAACTCCTAGTGTGGGTTGAGTAGCAAATTTAAGACAAATTTTTCACAAAACCTGTCGGCTTCGCGTTTCCGATGAGCTGACAAATCCAATGTAACAGGGTATCTGCCATATCGTTCGGCTTCGCGTTGCTCCGTTTCTCTGACGGTACTCTAGCAGGTAGATATCTCAGACCGTTCGACTTCGCATTGCTCCGTTGTTCTTTAAATACAGCTCTAATGAATTAGGAAGCTCTCCTAACCGAGCGTGTTTTTGCCATATACCTGATTATATAAATGTGACTTAATCCAATAAAAACATTTTGATATCGGCCAACAGACGAGGAAGCCACTGTTACGCTTATACACGTACCTGACATATCAGAAACAAAGACAGACAATTTATGCTGAAGTAATGTAAACAATCTCCGTCCTTTCAACTAATATACTTTTAAATTATCCTGGTTACGGTTTCTTGTCCATATAGAAAATTCTCCGGAGAACAGAGTGGTCGACCAGATAAACCAGGTAAAGCTGGTTTCTATTCCAGAGTGATCGACCAGATAAACTAGATAAAGATGGATACCATTTCCGAGTGGTCGATCTGCTAAACCAACTTAAGCTGGTTTCTATTCCAGAATGTTCGGCCAGATAAACTAGATAAAGCTGGTTTCTATTCCCGAGTGGTCGACCAGATAAAATAGTTTAAGCTTGATACTATTCCCGAGTGTTCGGCCAGATAAACCAACTAAAGCTGGTTTCTATTCCAGAGTGTTCGGCCAGATAAACTAGATAAAGCTGATTTCTATTTCAGATTTGTCGACAAGATAAACAACTAAATCCGGTTACTATTCCCAATTGTTCGGCCAGATATAGCTGGTTTCCATTCCAGAGTGTTCGGCCAGATACACCAACTAAAGCTGGTTTCTTTTCCGAGTAGTTGACCAGACAAGACAAACCAACCAAAACTGGGTTTTATTCCCGAGTGATCGACCTTATAAACCAACAAAAGCTGTTTTTTATTCTCCAGTGGTCTACCAGATAAACCAACTCAAGCTGGTTTCTCTTCCGAGTAATCGACCACATAAACCAACACAAGTTGGTTTCTATTCCCCAGTGCTCGACTAGACAAAACATCTTAAGCTGATTTCTTTTCCTGAATGATCGATCAGATACACCAACTAAAACTGGTTTCTATCCCCGACTGGTTGACCAGACAGGCCAAGCAAAGCTGGTTCCTGTTCAAGAGCGGTCGATCAGACAAATCAACTAAAGTTTGTTTTTATTCCCGAGGAATCGAGCAGATAAACCAACAAAAGCTGGTTTTTATTCCCGATTGCTCGATCAAACAAACCAACTAAAGCTGGTTCCTATTTCTTTCACGTGTCGATATAATTTCAAAATAAGAAGGACCTAGTTGTAAACTAAAGCTGGTTTCTATTCCAGAATAGTCGGCCAGATAAACCAACCAAGGCTGGTTTCTATTCCAAAGTTGTCGACCAACTAAACCAACTGGTTTCAATTTCTCTCACGTGCCTATATAATTTAAAAGTAAGATGGACCTAGTTGTGAAGAAAGACAATTGTGCCGCTTGCCTCGACCGGGACTTTAACTCCGGTCTCTGACTAGCAGGGTCAGCGCTGTAACCGACTCTGCTACAAAATATACCTGTACACTAACATCAAGTGCAGAGCTATATTCGTCGTTAATATAGGCCAAGAAAACTTTCCCTAAAAAAAAGAAGAAAAAAACGGCTCAGAATTTTGTAAACCTTCCTGTGCTAAGTTAACCTTTTTGGTGTTATTTTGGAATATTTTGAGCAGATTCTAGTTCCGACTACGTAAACTGCTCAACCAGCCTGAGTTTTGTTGAATGGCGAAATATTAACGGCTAGGGATTCGGTGCCTTACTGTGATAGTCGTCAGATCGATTCACGCACGGGTCGAAGGTTGCAAAATTTTCTGTTCAGACTAAAGAAATTTTGTTCCAAATTACAAAAAAAATGTTAATGTACGCTTTTTAATTGGCCCAAATGATTATGTCAGTGTTACTGACAATGTTTAGCTTAAACGACTAACGGACAGCAGCTAAACCTCATCGGGGATTACAACGACGTTGCCCGAGTAGCCTCTGTGTATAAGGGGGAATAATCCGTACAAGAGTTCACACCTCCAAGTAGCCTCCCTTGAAAATACCTTATCTTTCCTCCAAAGCTGGAAATCGGAAAATTGACAACGCCAATAATATTGAACCAGGTGAATATCCCCATATATGTGTTATTCGCTATTAGATTAATTACGTACTGGCTCAAAATTGTGAGATAGTCCAAATTAATGAATAACAGAGAGCGGGCAAGTGCTGTTAAAATTAATGGAGGACTCCGAGTAAGTCCTGGTCTGAAAAAAATAGTAAATTGTTGAGGGGTTTCTTCCACATATTTGGCTATCAGCTAATAGCAAACGTCTGTCAAGCAGAATATGAAACCTGCCATTACCCAGTCTCAACGGCATTGTGATTTTCAATGGACTTACATAGTGCCATATGAAATCATTGCGCAAGAGATGGGGATTTCGTTCGTGTCGCGCAGTTTGAATTTCAGAATCCATTGACGCCTTATGGGTAAAATATAACGTATGAAAAAACGGTTAAAAACAGCATAAGCATGATTAACCTATGATTCAATGTCCAATTCATTTCCTTCAATGTTTCTGTATGTCTCGCTAGGGGGCGCTTTTTCATTATTCAGCGCTGGTCTGGTCACCATGCCGTTGAGACTGGGTAATGGTTAATTTCATACTTCTGCTTGATAGACTTCTAATAATAGTTAAGGGAAATCTACTTTAAGCATAAATAAAGAACCAGTGTTAACGACTTAGTACACTCTTAGAAACATATGGCTGTCATGAAACCCTTTAAGGTTCTTCAGTCGTTGCTCTGGTGGAACCCTTATGGTTCTGCATGGAACCCTCACAGTAACTGTTCCAAATATTTCTCCCTTTCTTTTCATATAAAAAAAAATCGTAATGGTTTCTGATAGAACCATCATCTTTTCTAAAGAACCCTCAAAGGATCATTTTTTCTAAGGATGTATAAACGCAAAATTGGGTAGGACTTCAAGTTTTGAAGATGATGATTTACACAAGACTGGTGTGTGCCAGTCACGTCTTGAAGTTTAGAATTTGAAAGATTTAAAGAATGCTGTACGTTCGATAAACATAGTATAGTTTTGGTTGGTAGTAGATGTGTTAATGATAGGGACAGAAAGTGGAACACATCTTGATATAATAAATACATAACAGCTTAATAATGCACTGACTGGTTGTGTTCGAATCTACCGGCTAAATTCGAAGTTCTGACATGCACGGCCATATGAGGATTGTTCAATGTCTTCATCCCCAGTACGCAGACGTCATCAAGATCTGACTTATCGAATACGGACATTTTTTCACCCGATTAAATCGATAATTCAACTGATAAAAACACATGTTTTAAACATAAATTGTGTGATGAAAATAAGATTTTTTTAATACTGTACATTTAATATTTAACTAAAATACATTTATACAAATGAATTCTACCCAGCCGTCAATTAACAGCAATATTTTCTGTATGCCAAATTGGCTTGATCTCCGTCCGTCCATATTTTTGATACAAACTTTAATAAGACTTTCTCCATGACTCTTTTCGATTTTGTTCCCCATATCTCGCACACATATAGGCAAGCGCTGATGGAACACAACAGTCAAACAGGGAATAAGCTTCACTATCGTATCTTATATTCCCAGGTTTTCACATACACAAATGTAATGCCTTAAAACATTAATCTGAAAGTAAGTTTTATGCTTTACGAAATTTACGCTTGTGGAAAGTTGTTAAATCCCAGTATAAAACCCTGTTTTTTGCTTCTAACATTGTCCACAGTGGTGATTATGTTATGTCGTTGTATTATGCCAAGTAGAGTTATTCCCCCTGTTACGCCTCTCGCGTTCCATCATTGTGATATTGAATAGAAGTTCAGCAATGTGTCTCAGGTAATCTTTCTAGTCTTGGTATGTGTGTTTTTCGCCACTGGAAAAACAACACATTTTTCTTAAAACTTGCTCTCTCCCATTTTGTTTTATATATGTTCTCGTGCAGACACGATGTAATACTATACTCAGGCTATAGGTCAATTTTCTATGGTAGACCTTCAATGCTACATATAATGCTATATATATTTTAAATAAATGAAGAGAGAAAAATGTGCTTGCCTCCACCAAGATTCGAACCAGGGACCTTTGGGTTACAGGCTCAAAACTCTACTAAATGAGTTTCAGAGGCTCACGGCAGATTGAGTCCCGAATTCTAACCCAGTGAAGACAGCGATTTTCTCTCTACATAAAGCACGGACACAGGGACGCTAAATTAGCTTATTTTTTTAATCTAGATATTTCTCACAATTGCATTTTTTTGGGAGTAAATCTGAAAGACTGATTTTGGCATATATATATATATATTTTGGGAATCACTCTGCCTCTGTAGCTTGTGAAGGCCAATTCACATCAGACGCGACGCGACGTGGCGTCGCTTTGGTCGTGTTCACACTGGGCGCTGCGCGACACGTTTTATTCCTATGCTTTAACATTGGTTAACTCGCTCAGCCAATGACGTCACAATGCAAACGAATAACGCCATAATGTTACGTAAGAGAACATGCCACTGCAGCGCGACAGTTTGCATCGAGTTTGAACTTTATTACATAAAAAGTAGTGTTCTACATTATTTTCGTGCAGCGCGACAGTCGCGTCGCGCCTGGTGTGAAATGGGCTTAGCCCAAAAGTCGGTTCGAATCTCGGTGGAGGCCTGCACATTTTTCTCTCTTCATTTATTCATTATATATATAAAATCACTAAATCCTCGCTATACAATATAGCATAATTGATATTTCGTTTGAATGTAGGCATATACAATTATTTATTTTTCAATATAAATAATGCAAAAGGCATTTGGCGACAGCACCTCCCCCTCCATCTGAAAAACAATTTCACTGTTAAAATTATTCGATTTCAAATTCTATAATGAACAGGGATTCACACCATTGTACATGGACGGGTGGTGTTTTGTACATGCCAAAATCATTGGCAATCGTGATTTATGGAGAGGACGGAATTTGTACTATAGGTTCTTTTGGTCTGGTGCGGGGAAGCCGCTCGCAAGTTCGCAGCTTCCGACAATACCAGGCGCTTGTCTCACGACGAAAGCGTAGCTTACGTTGGACGTAATTACCAAGGCGACCCATTGCTTTCAGTACGGGACGTCAGGGTAATTACATCCAACTTACGTTCCGCATGCTTCGTAAGACAGTCCTCACGACTCGTGCATACAGAACCGTACAAATTGATCCCACTCAATAACCTCTATGTATAAAAGGATTACATCACTTATGTTAATCATCAGCCCTCAAGTCGTTGCTATACATTGGCTCTTGTTAAATAACCTCTATTTATCTCTAAAATCAGCTGAAGGCACAAAGCATTTCATCTTTTAGCAAGTTTATTTACAATGGCTGTCTGTATATTGGTACATTTTTATAAAAAGGGAACAAAAATGCATGCCACAATGCACTGTTTATATAGTGATCCCAAGATTCTGTAGAATTCTCCTTCGTCTCATCATCCGGCAGTGGGTGGCCGTCTCCACGTAGATCCAACTGACCAGAAACAAAAGGGTGGCGGTACCGGAGATTAACAAGAAACATAGACACAGGAGGAACTGTAGGTGAGGGTCCCCTTGGACGTTGTCATGGGCTGTCTGAAGAACTTTGAAGGATTTGACGGTAAAAGCTGCAGCCGAGCCGGTGACTATCATAAGTAGAAATACGAGGGCCACAAATACGCATCGGTTTGCCAGGCACCTCTCTATACGGGTTGAGTCTGTACTCACATTGGAAGGCCACTCCTGTAAGTTAATTAACAACGAAAACAAACAAATTTGCATTAATGAGCTTTACTGAAAAATTCGACAATTTCGATATCGATCCCAATAGCAATTTATTAAACGCTATTTCTGTTAATTCGGTGGATATGATAAGACACATATCACCCCTACTCCCTCTCTACTTTCCCTCTTCCCACCCCTTGTCCCCATCCCTCTCCGCAACTCCCGTCCCCATCCTTCTTTCCATCACCTGTCCCCACCTTCTCCACTCCTGGATATTACAAAGGGATACAAATAGAAGAAGAAAATAGGGCAAACACAGCCACAGTCTATAAGATGTATTTAACGGATCTGTCATTTCTGACCAGCCGATGGTTTGGATGAAGCTTTATGTTGCCCTGTTGCTCTCGGGTCTAAGGGGCAATGTGAAACTGATCTGTTTAGGGTATCTATCTATTAGGTCATGTGATTGTCTTCTTTTGTCCTGTCTTGTATTTGTTCGTTGACAGTTCTATCGAGGGAGGATTCCTTCACCCAATGGGTTAGTACGTCTTCATATGAGTGAAATAATCTTAAGTAGGGCGATAAACTCCAATCAATCAAGTATAAACAAGCATGCAAACACTTCTGACGGTTTTTTGATATACTGCAATTCGCGTCTTGCTCATTCAAACATTTTGTTCCTCTGGCTACGGGCAATGCCGTCGGAAGATAGTTATAGTGTTCTGGCATACCACAGACTAAATTTTGTGCCAACAGAAAAATGATTGATGGCTACATGCTTATTGCAACTATATCCGTTGGATGGCAACAGTATTTGTGAATTCGGCTCCAGTGTGGCTCTGATCTTACCCTTAGGTCGGTTGCTTAAAATTATGTTAGCTTAACGGACTGTTTGTTGGCGTTGTGTAACACAGAATATTAATTACGACGTGACGTTCATTTCAATAACGATAAAAAAACGTCACTATTTGCAAGGGGATTTATATTTAAACAGGGCAAACTACACTCTCTGAAGTTCAAAAATAGAAAGAACACACCCTGATGTAATTTATATCAAAGTTGGAATAGTATATCAAAGCGTCACAATTACAGATCTCCCCCCCCCCCTGCAAAAAAAAAAAAATCATTGGCTACCGCTGAATTCCATGTTTTGAGTTTGTATGACACTATAGAGACTCAATTATCTCCCTTGGTAATTTTGCAATCATGACGTTTCTGCTATTCCTACCTAAACGTCTATATATAGCGGGAGTTACCTTATAAGACATACAGTAGCCGTGGCAGTGGTGTATACCTTTGGTCAAACTTGAAAGTGCCAATCGATATGATGAAATAAGTATTGAAAGCCGGTTGAATAAAGGGAGGGCATCCATGCCTTTGGCTAATAATGCGGGATTTGTTTCCCCTTTTGAAAGCTATGTACATTAAGACAGACGAACAGACGGACGGACGGACGGACAAATTTTTCTCTTAAACTGTGCTAAAAATAAATGAGAGACTTACGTGTACTGAGAGAATGGGTACTAGGTCAGGTTGTGACGTTGGTGGTGACACGAAGAACGTACCGCCGCAGATTTCACACGTGTTAGAACCTTTCTGTCTTACCCAGAGAACCAGGCAGCTGGCGTGCACTCTCTTCACAGTACCTTTGCAATCACAGGAGGTGTCTCGAAGTACTTCAGCTGAATAGACAAATCAGGGACAACATGCTTGATTGCTTGCTTGTTTATTGCTTGAAGTACATACACGTGTAAATAGTTTGGGCGGGATATAGAATGGCATCGGCATATTTTTTTTGTTCCATTAAAGCATAGCTGGGAGACAAAAAGTAGTTCCATGTACTGTGAGAATGTCAAAAGCCATATTTTCGCAGTAGCAATATCACAAATATCAATATCTCACAGATTGAGATTGAGTTAGGTCTGTCATAGGCCTACTGACCATGAAGGTGTTTTCAGTTAACGATTGTAAGATATACCAGGCAATTACATTTGAGGTTGATATCTATTATTGAATAAAAAATTTATTTTCATTTCTGAGATTCATAGAGAAGACCTACCAGATTCGTCACTCCCTAGTTGACAAATGCGGCAGATCGAAGTATCAGAATCCATAGCCTTTTGATTTAATTCCGCAGAGCGATCTGAATCGGATCGGCTGTTTCCGGGAAGTATTGGATCGATCGATCGGCTGTTTACGGGGGAGAGCCGATCATTTTCTCGGCTATAACCAGGAAGAATCGGGGTGTCATCTGCTTCGATCAGTATTGAGGACGGCTGCAAAACAAATTAAACGTTGATAGAAAATGCAAAGTCTCGCCTCTAGAATTGATGAAGATAAAATGAAATGACATTTTTAGCATTCATATGGCCTTTAAAAAGTTTACGTGATGCACAAAACCACTCATATACACTCGTATAAAAGCAGTCCGTCACTGTGTAGAAGGGTTGTTATTATGACTTAATTATTTAAAGTGGCAGCGAATACCCTAATGAAAATGCTTCGGACCCCGCCTATTCATTGCTAAACATATTTCATTACGGTTTTGACTTATGAGTATTAAAAGGAATGAAGACCTATATAACATAAAAAGCTTCTTCTTCTTTTTTTACTTAATTACTGTTTGAAGTCTCACAACCGTGAGAGGGGTAATATATTATTAAATCTGAAAAGAAATGCAACATAATTTGGATTTTTGCTCTTCTTAAATATCGCATGTATGTATTCAAGTGTCATTCTTTGCCCCTTCGACGTCACTCGAAACTTGTCTCATGACCAGAATCCGCCTTCCTATTGGTTAGACCTTTGAGGGCGGTGCAACTAGCAACTGTCTAATCCTTACCGGGGTTGGGAGGGAGCTGTCTGTTGCCCTGTATGTGGTCTCAGAGCTTAGGGGCAACATGAAACCTATTTGTTTGTGTTGTCTTTGTATTGCGTCCTGTGGCTGTCCTGTATCTGTCCTGCCTTTTTCTGTTTGTTGCCAATGGCGTTCAGGGTGGTTTCCATCATCCATCGGGCTGGCATGCGTTCATGTGAGTGAAATAACCTTAAGTACGACGTTAAACCTCAATCAAACAAACAAACAAACAAAACATACTTACGGCGCAGACCAGACTTAATAATCAAACGGCGAACGATTAAAACAGTCAGAATAAATCATGATGAAAGAAAAAAATTACGATCTTTTTGGTAGTGTTTACCGATGGCTTGAACGGCGTTTCGCTTTATCAGGAAACGGGCTCGAATTGACCATATTGGTCAGCACAACACGGATAATAGGGTAACACGCACAACCTTTACTGATGTATTCCACGTCTGTTATAATTGTATATGCTTAATTTTTGTTCACTAACTCCTTGTTGTGCATTGAATCAGAGAGATACAACGAAAAGGTTATTTTACTCACGTGGGCAGACGAACACTCGCCAATCTCCCGTTCATAATCCACTGAGGGTCTTAAATCGCTCATCGCAGTCCTCCCGTTCCCCAAACTTTCTTGCAGGCAAGGCTCTCCAGCAGATGACTCGGCTTGTATCTTTTACGTTAGTGACGTAATAAACGTCAGACGTCATAATTTAACGTCATTGCTTATTCACATATATAAAATGTGAATCTCGGAATTTGGCACGTCGCGGTGTTATATATGACGTCACATACGTTTACTATTTGTGACGTTATTATAAACGTATGCAACGCATCCTTTTCAGCATTTCCCAGTTTCTTGTGACGTTGAGAGTTGTAGTCTTGTTAATCTTTTCAACAATTCAACCCTTAGATCTAGGTTTGTGAATATAATAACTTATGGATAATTTTTGTGTCTTTTAGAAAGTGAAGATTAACAGTATTTTCGTTATTTTGGGATAACACTTTCTTAGTTTGAACAGATTCTAGTTCAGACAATTTTGCAGATTGAAACCCGTCCGGGAATCGAACCCGGGAATCGAACCCGCGACCCTCAGAGTCAGGCACCGAATACAATATGGATAATGTATAATTGGTAATAACCTGCGCTCGCAAAATCAACGTCCTTTTATTGTACTTCAGTCATTCAATCATGAGTGGGGTAAACGGCTACAGGTCGACTGCTGGTTATACAAGCTTAACAAAAACCACGAATGCCTCCACGAGGCGGAAAGGTCAATTTTACTTCAAAATGCTCAATATATATACATATACTACATTATGACTTGTCCGTGGTGCAGAAAGCTGTGACGCTTAAGCCTTAGCAAATTTCATTTTAATCTTATTTTGATGAATAAAGTGTACATACATTCTTAAAGGTTTTTCATTATTTTGAAATAAAGAAAAAAATCGTTCGGAGTAAAAGTTGTCTTGAAAATAAAGCGCTTATGATAATCAGTTTACGCCTTGTGAATATATAATCGTGCCAGTATCGCAAATGCATTTTTAGACCTCTTTGGAAATTGAATATTTGCATTCATGGCTTTTTACGGAAAACGTGAAGATAATTGTTTGAGGCATTTCACATTAAACGTTTATGTTATATGCTGAACATGGTATATGTATACCAATCTCGTGTTTACATAGACATTATGGTATATCTGGACAAAATGTATGCCTTTGTAATACGGGATCATTCAATGTATACATTCAATGGTTTGTTTAGCTCCCGAGGGCACATACATATTTGACACCTATTCATTTGCAATGTCATATAACGTACCGGTATAATATGTATAGGTACTGAGGTTTAAGGCTTCTATTCGTGTAATTGTCCTACAATTTGAAATAGGGCTCAAATTATAGCTACTGAGTTTGAGCGCTTCTTATGGTGTTATTGCCCTACAGAGAATTTGAAGTAGCCCTAAACCGTGAATTTAGTAGAAAAATGTCTCCACTATATAGTCATCGCTAAAACTGTTGAACTGTGTTTTAGCGCCGCACTTAAGGTATCTTATTTCACCCATAGTCCAGCTACTGAGCTTGAAGGCTTCAAATCGTGTAATTGCCCGACATCGATAAGTAGGGCTCAAAACTACTATTAAGTAGACTTACCAGCTTAATACAGGTTTAATATCCCAAGCGAATAAAATCTGTATCCTTTTATTAGGTAAACAGGCCTAAAACGTGGAAGTTACACGACCTTCAACTAAAATTTCCAGTCTATATAATCAGGGTGGAAGAGAGAATAATGGCGGGTAAGCAACAGGTATTTGAACAGTATTTCTGTATTTTAAACAAGGCTTCTGTGCTATTTCAAGTCTCGTTTGGCATAAAAAAAAATGTGTCAGAAAGTTCAGCGATTCATATATTATTGGACAGAACTAATAGAACCTGTTATAGCCGATAAATGAAAAAAAAACTTGAAATTACACAATTCCGTGCACTCTAACTCAGTAGGCTTTATGTTGTATGGTAGACTATTATTTAGAGATACACAACTCTGCATCTCATCACACACATGTCTATTTAAAGCTCGTGTCAGTATACGTGTTACGGTGAGTGCTGTGGGCCAGCTGGAGAGCTATATAAACTACATAAAACCACCCAATTAATCCAGTTGGAAGGAAACTGTCAGCTCTTTACCCGACGTTTCTGTACCTTATACTGTGCACACGTGCAATAGGCAGGTGTTCATAGACGTACAAATATTGATTCTTTTGCTGAAGAAAAAGAGTTTTTCGTGTTATATTGAATTTTTGTAATTTTTTAATGCCCAACTTTTTATTTTTATTATGCTTAAACATAAGAAATGAAGTCTAAATTGATTTTTTTTAAATGATACGTTAAAATGATGTCTCAAATTGAGTTTATTCTCCAGCTGAACTACCGATTTTTTAAGCTACCGATTTAGGGTATAGTTAACTCGATTTCTGTGAACCCATGCAGGTACCACGAATAGCGAAAATAAAGGAAACTATCAATAACACAGGTTTTCTATACGAGTTTTCTTTATAAACATGATGTCAATAATAGCATAAGATGTCAAAATGACTTCACTGTGACATCATGCACAATATCAAGGAACAGTTTCTTTTTAAATAATAAGAATCCCTTTTTCGTTTAATTCTAAAGTATTCAACGAGTTTTCTTTATAATCACGAGTTATTCTACAGTACATTTTGTGGTGTAAATAATAACAGAAGATGTCAAAATGACTTTGCTGTGACATCAAGCACAATATCAAGGAACAGTTTCTTTTCAATAATAAGAATTACTTTTTCTTGTAATGTTTTTCAGTTCAAGTTTGCATGAGCAGCATGACTTTTCAGAGGTATTTCGTTATTAAAAGAATCACAGTTCTTTTGGTACCATTGTTTTTAACGGTTGTATGAGTCCTACTTGGCACAACCTCTGGCTTAGGGCAGTTTGTTTGAAGAGTAGCAATGCTGTCTTTGCTTAGCACAGGAGAAAAATGAACTTTCCAACATTCTCGAAGCGTTAAACATCTTAGTAATGCTAGTGTCAATTATTGTTGGAATACACCGCCGTCATATAAGGGAAGTACCCTTAAACAGGGTGTAAAACACCAATCAGTCAATCCTACTTGCCACAGCCCCGTGGTTCGGATTCCGGTGGTGGCAGGCAAACTTGTCCTTCTCTATATAGTTTAAAAGTATATATTCTACATACGATTTGAAATACCGCTTTTTAAGTGCCGACCGTCTATACTATAACAACCTTTATCTCAGCAAAGTGATTTATAATGCCGTTGAGCACAAAAGGGCAGACAAGAAAAACTATTAAATAATACTGTGGTGTTTCTTCTTCAGTCAAAACTGTTTCTAAATCATGACAAAATTGTAAAGACGTTTAAGTTTAGCATTTTGCGCAGTATGACCTTATTATGAGTGCAAGCAACTTATTACATACACAAAGAGTTTTCTGTCCTTGATATAGAGTTTCTGAACAAACTGTAAAGAATAAATTTGAATATATTTGTATATCCGCGTTTGTTTACTCTCAAAACATACCATTTTCAAAAAGGCGTCGACTGACCGGATTCTTAAGTCAACTTTAGCAGTTGAATAAATGGGTGTATTCCAATTTCATCTACGATTTGAATTTACCTATTCCAGTTTCGTCTA
>JAVFBX010180326.1:0-14620 GCA_034783855.1 Mopalia kennerleyi
CTCCATTCCTAAGATCATTGAATGGTGTTGTTATTCGAGGTTTCTCTTGGACCCCTTCCTTTCTCCATTCCTAAGATCATTGAATGGTGTTGTTATTCGAGGTTTCTCTTGGACCCCTTCCTTTCTCCATTCCTAAGATCATTGAATGGTGTTGTTATTCGAGGTTTCTCTTGGACCCCTTCCTTTCTCCATTCCTAAGATTCAAGGACATTCCCGACCCCTTTAGTGATATTTATCACAAATATACCAAGTTTGAGCGACGGAATTGTGCAGCGTCCCAAATTGGTATGTATATAAAGTTGAGACGTGTATTGTTCCTTGACACAGATACCGGCTCATTTAACTTTTTTGCATATAATTTTAAAAGACTCAATGGAACACAGATTGCCCCACATGGCAATGACATGTGTTACTTTGTCGACCACCATGTAGTCTACATGGACAACGATAATAGTGAGTGTGGCCCGTATTGGGTGTTGATTATCTGGCCTGACAATTTTCAAACAAACCTACACTGGCAAATAAATCATAAAATAACCCAATATTTATTCAGCATGAATACATCAGGTGTACTCTCTTGTTAAGATGCTGTTGGTTGATTTACCACAGGTGGATTCACTGTTAGCGTGTCTGCTAACTTAGGGCCGTTATTTCGCTGCTGATTGTGAAGAAAATTATGAGATCTGGGAATCATATAGTCTATGTTTTTGTTGTTTTGTGAAATGAGTACTTCTAGCACGACAAGATATTTAATCGCTTGTTGCACCATAACTGCTTTGAGCACGCTTCTCTCCATATCCTTTATCTCTTAAATTGTCATAAACGTAGCAAGTGCTATATTTCTAAATACTCTCAACCCCTCTATATGTCCCACGTATGCTCGTTTACCCATGTCATGCCATAAAAGGTTATTTACAGATAACTATCTTTTGGTCAGACTTTTGCCAATTACCTTCTGACGCGACTGATGTACGCGAAATTCATCATTGAGCAACGGGCAAACATAATTTTCTTTCTCTACACTTGTTAGTATATATAGGGTGATTAACCTAATGTTATTATTTGGTCTAGCAAATAAAATAATCAATCACAAAAAGAATCATTCAAAAAACATCGGCCCATCAACAAGGAACACAGAGCGACATACCTCAGCTTTCATACACATTTCCTTATTGTAACCTAGACTATCAAATAACTGCTCATCCTTCGATGTAAACCACTTGTCGACCACAGGTATATAACAAGGAGTCACGCGAGATGATGCCTTAATTGCTACTTCATCTTTAAGATGATTTTGTATCTTTGACAATCTTATCTCTGGCTAATAAACCGTAATCCTAATAAAGGTTATCAACATATAACAAGCCGATAAATGAGAAAACCCAGACGTTTTTGATTTTCTTTGCAATATAAACTCAATTCATATACAATGACACTCAAAGTATTAAATTAATATGATCAACTGTTTTCCATTTATCTTGTTGACATCACATACTGCTGACAATACTATAAAAGTACCATATGCCTTCTGTTGTCTTCACAAAAGAAATTAGTTTTCAAGAAATCGTGTTTAAAACATTTGTGAGGGACGGGCTGACAGTAAGAGTAAGTCTGCCCCAATGTGATTCATGGCAGAATCACATTTCAGTCAGGGTGGCATACTTCCAGTAGAGCCTCGGTCATGGACTTGGCGGAGAGCGAGTGGGTATCTCTATACCGACTACTTTGAACAATGAAGATGGTTGACTTTTCATATATTAACGTGGACATCGCATTTAATGGCAAGATTTTGATCAACATTTAATTTTGGAGCTTGTTATGATTTACCTCGTTAAATTCTTTCACGTTGACATACTTGGACTTCATATTCTGCATAAGTCGTCAGTTAAACACTCAATGCCAATCTACCTCAGAATCAGTTCAGTTCTCTGGGAGGAAAACGATTACACGTAGGCCTAACAGTATCTGTTTCTTTAGCAATATGGTACGCGTACATACAAGTGATTCAATGCAGGTTTACATCAACAATAGGCGTGTTTGCGTTAGACTGTATAATGTCCGCTTCTGTTTCCCATCGCATGTTCTCTGTGGTTAAAATAACTCATAGCATTGCCTTACATTACAAGAACATGTGAACAAAAACACCTGCAGTTGAGGAGAATAATAACCAAGTGAAAACAGAACAAAACATTGCTTGTTGTCTTTGTTTTGATCCTCTTTTCTACACAAACTATCGTCTATTGTTAGAGATACATCGTTACAAGAAATAAACATTTCACACTCGGGACCTGCTTATTTTGTGGGGATTCAACTATATCATGCGTGTGCCTGAAACATAGTCTCAGACGTTTTTATTGATCGACTATGCTATTCTTTACCATCGAAGTTTTAAATATCACAAAGTGAGTTTTCCTTATCTATATGCCAATATCTAGTCTAATTGTTATCACAAGATACATAACTACAAAGTAAATAATTTACTCCGTCGATATGACATTGTATCTTATGATAACATGTAGGCGACACAGTGTGATACAGATGTAGAAAACTAGAATAGTCCGGAAGCACATATAATCATCAGCATTTGAACAAACTGCAAAGTAATTCATTTAATTTGTCAATTGTTCAAATGCTGATGATTATATGTGCTTCCGGACTTTAATCATATTATTTAGCCTTTGTAGAAAGTGTAGGACTTTTTAGAATTACAATGCTAAGTTGTCTAGGTGTCCGGTATTTACTGCCTGCGATTCGGTGATTGACTCTGAGGGTCGTCGGTTCGAGTCCGAGACGTCATCCAACAACAATCCACGTAAATCGTAGCCGGTCTCACGGAAAAAAATAATTGTTAAACTTTAAATGGTACATGTATACGACAAACATAGAAATGACACATTACTCCTGGTATCAAAGGAGATAATGAATATTTCCAGAACTAGCGACAGGATCATCGGGGAACCTCTATAACCTGTCCTTGAAGGACATGGGTGAACCAGGCGGGCCTATCATTTTGATCTACATTCTCCGTTCAGCTGTCAAACGGAATGCCAGAAACGAATCCTTCGACAAAGTCATAATATGAAGAATTAAAATCGGAAAGGTTTTCACTGTGACAGAGAGAAGTTGAGACCGATAGACATTAATGAAAGGCCCACTTTACTTCTCAAGTATATATTTGATGGTTATGTTTACCTGTAATTATATCAGCCATATTCTAATAACTTTTGAGCTCGACGTGAACTATTTCTGTAATAATAATCATGACCAATTGTCACGTTGTTATGAACCCATTATCTCTATCTAGATGAACTCCACCATCTGTTTGTTATATATACAGTAACAGTACTAGATGAAGTGTTCATGATTTATATCTACATATACATTGTAGGCGAACATTCGATTCTGTTTATTAACATAATAACCAAGTTTATTTTTACTCCGAATTCCCGGAGTTTTTTTTCCTACCTAAGACCCAAATTGTTAAAAATACAAATCACCATTATTATCTTCGAAAACAAGAACTGGGGAACGAAAAACACGAAGGCAAAGCGAAAATATCAAGATTAAACCAAACAACACAGTGTGTGTTTTCTTTGCTTTATAAGTCACTTCTGCGTAAACATATGTATGTTATTATATGTTTTATTGTATAGAAAGGAAATCCACCTGTCTGTTGTTACATGAAGTGTTAGTTATCATTAAAACGTCTTTTCATAGACAAGTCAAATTGGTGGGCCAAATATTATCATGTGTGTACCTAAACTATAATGTATATTAATAGCTATTTTACGTTGTTTTGTTTCGACACCTGATCACCCGACCTAAGGGAAGAGTGTTTAGAGCTCAGTAAAACAGTCCTTACTTCGAACGGGAGGAAGATTAACTTTTCTGCAAAGCAAAACTCTAAATGTTGTGGTCGTGTTAGTGTCAACTACTGCTGGACTACCGCCTTCGTACAACTCCAATCTTATTGTCAGTTGAACGCCTATAAATCAACACGGGTCTATATCATACCATCGAGCTCTTGTCAGTGGCAAGATCGTCAGCAAAGTCGTATCTTTTCGTGAAATACTTAATTGTGAAGTAAATAATTTACTCTGCATATTTATCAGACAAAAGCTGACAATGAACTTTACCCACTGATTTTACAAAGTTAATATTCTGAAGTATTTGTAGAATTGTATTACCCAATAAGAATTAGCAGGGAATGATATAAACAAGTTATGCTATACCCTAAAGACAATCAGAATAGTATTCATCCAATGACTGACAAACTATCAGCGATATATTGCGTGTCGCCGATCTTAAGCCAAAATGAATTGCAACCTAATATTCCAACGTTTCACATAAAGTATGCATCAGATTTTTATTTTGTGAAACTCCTCAATGTAACTATAAAGATTTAATAAATCACCTACCATATCGATATGTACTTTACAGCCCTGTATCCTTCGTGGTAACAAATCTCAGTAAGTGTGTTGGGGGGCTGCATAGTTTTCTTAGTTATTGTTCGCCACCACCGCAAAGACAAACAAGTTCCCCAAGAGATTCACGTGATTCCCAGTCAGATCGATAATGAATGGCATCGATCTGTATTTGTCGAGAGAATGATCTTATGCTAACGTGATCAATTCGATTCTCTGGGAATTACCATAGCGCCTCTGTTAGACAATAACTGTGGAATTAACAAACCGAAGACCCAAAGCATACGGTCATAGTTGACGCTTATGAGATGTTCACCTGGTTAAAAAATTTAAAACTAAGATTGTATGCTGGACAATACCGATGTTAATTACTCTCACCAGTCATTTAATTTTCTACAAACCGTTACATAAATCTGGAAAAAGATTAATTCTGTTACAGTATTCCAGCTTTACGTTTAGGAAAGATAATAGTCAAATAGTCAAATCTGAGTATTACAATAATAGAATGGTTTTTTTAAATATTTTTTTCGTTTTTTGAGATGAGAGATCTGGCATTAAGTACATTTTTAAACAATAAGACAATAACAAATATTTAAAATATAGTAATCATATAAAGTAATAATAATAAACAAAAAACAAAAAAATGAACTACCCTCTTTCGATCAATCAAACTCAACCTTTTATCGTTGTTTCTCAAAAGTCATTGTTGGTGAAAGTATATTAACACCATTTGAATAAAATCGTAAAAATAGACACTGACCTCACCACAAAGTCTGTTATAGCGACTGTTGAGACGGTTGGTGGGAGAGGGGTGACAAATTTATTTTGTTAGTATGCTCTACATGGTACATGGTAAAATATCTGTTCCGTAAAATATTTACAATTAAAATACCAGTTAACAACTTTGTTTAAAAACATGAAACTGTGGTAAATCTCTTCTATTAAAGCTACAAAGAATCCAAAATAGAGATGCTGGTGTCATACTTAATGAACACAAGCGAGCTTAGAGTAAATGTTTTTAGAACTCAAATGGCAAAACCTTGCCAATCGAGAAACTTTTCATGCTTGTAAATTTGTACACATGTGTTTAAAAGGGGAGTGTCCTGAACACCTCAAAAATAATCAATTCACATGATCACAATACTCGCTCTGTGAGTAGAGGTCTATTGACTCTTACGCAAAACAAACTTGAGGTGGGAAAGCGTACTCTGACACATAGAGATGCGCTGGCTTACAATTTATTGTCATTGGAACTTACTCAAGCTAACGTTAAAAGTTATAAAAGTCTATATTTTAAAAAAGACCTAGCATGTGCGTTTTATAAAAATTACACCTAAAGCACTGGCTTTAGATTACCTGTACCTCATCTAAATCCAAGTTAACCAAAGTTTATAATTTACAAAGCATTTTCTGTGATAAAATATTTTACAATGAATTGTATACTAATGCCAATTTAAATTTAAACGATTGTAAATAGTTTTGTGTAAATTTGATTTTATTGCTACTTGTATTTTATGTCTGTATATATTCATACAGGGCCCTGTGGGAGAACAGTGGAAACACTGAACAGGCTACCCTGTCTAAAGAAAGTTTAATAAATAAATAAATAAATAAAATTCCAACGCAAAACAGTAAAACTGCTCTTAATGGACTCGACTATACGAAACATAAAAGACACAGGTGTACGCCATACGGCCACCCTCTCCCCCAATTAAAACGATACACCATTTCAAAACTATTTTATTGCCTGGTTGGATTTAATCTCTAGTCGTCCTACATAATCCGTCTAAAAGAAAAGACAGTTAAATAGTGAAAGCAAGAACGTTGGAGTTCAGAACTAAATACATGCTAGCGTCAATGTGAACTGTTGAGTACTTGGTTATGCTAAAAACAGAATTTGTATAATTGATTACATATCAGGATAACCTTAGTGTCCCAGCTGCTAATCCAATTTTGAAAAATATTTGTACTCCGTCTATCCGTTAGATAGATTTGCAGATGATCAAATACAGCAAAATAATCAATCGATGCCACAATATCTTTGATTCTGGCTGAACATATCTGTCTATCAATTTATCTCAGGTCTGTTTTCGTGATTTGATAGATAACCTAGCGTCGTCGACCTGTTGTTTCGGCGTTATCCGTAATCAGATTGAGCTTCGTGTCACTGTGGTACCACCATTAGTTAGCTTGTCCAAACTCTTCTCAACGTTTGCCGTGACAATTGACAAAAGCGCCAAAACTCTATTCAAAGAATGCTTTAGCTATTTGCCCGCTTGCGTTTGTTTGTTTTATTGAGTTATGACGTCGTACTCAAGTGTATTGACTTAAATTATGAGAAATTGTCAGTTCACTCACTTACTGGCTCGCGGCCTTGGTTTAGTAATAGCGTGTGCGCTTCCTAATCGTATTCCAATTTACCGTCCACAGGATGGAGCCCGACTGTCGACCATCAGAAATATGACTGAGTCACATGATGTGGCTCCATCAATCGCGGGGTGGTTGCTTCCAGGTTTCCTCCCGGTTTTCCACCATAATGCATGAGGCATGGAACAATGTTAAGTGGACAATTTGTCGACATATAAGTGAAATAACCTTGAGTACGACGTTAAACCTCAATCAAACCTTTGCTTAAATACGGTAGAAGACCGCTATGAAATCTCGTGGAAACTCCCCTCTGTGAATTTAATGTATCACGAAGCTTGCTATGAAAAGGAAATTGTTCGGTGATCGTGCAGTG
Source organism: Mopalia kennerleyi (assembly GCA_034783855.1). NCBI lineage: Eukaryota > Metazoa > Mollusca > Polyplacophora > Chitonida > Mopaliidae > Mopalia > Mopalia kennerleyi. Next base: position 7,165 of record JAVFBX010180326.1, read on the forward strand.
TTTCTTTTATCGAGGTTTCCATTCGGTTTTCCAGCAATAAACTCGAAGGTAAAGTTTTTGTGTAATTGTAATACCCTTTAGTCAAGTACGACATAAAAACCAAATCAAGCAGAAAACCGTTCATTTTATTATTTCATACTATTCATCTAGACCGCACTGTCTCCTGATTTGAAATGTTGAATTGTAATCAATAAGCTGGATCCATATTTCTAAATGCATATAGTCCAGTTGGCTAAGCAGTTTTAATGACCTACATTAACAGATTAACGGCGCCTGATTTTTTACAGCTCGTGGGTTTGTTCCATTCACTGTTGTAATCCTGCAAAATTGTTTCGGAAATCCGTACGTCAAAATAATGCAAACACACGAGGATGCGTTTTGTATCAATCAGGAAATAATTGTATGCTATATGCTATAAATTTTCCCCATCGGCTGATCGATTATGTTTGATAATTGCACTCCTAGGAATATACTGTTACACTCCACAATACACTGGACAATGCTATCTTGCTATAGCGAATCACAGATTATCATAGGACATACATGCTGTGTACACATCGGAATGTTCTTTTGAGATAATTTCCTATACGGTGAAATCGGAACCCGTTGTGCAATTCGTGGAGGGTTTTATATTGACATTTACATTTGGTTGAATATTTGTCATTCTATCTTCATAAAACCCCACACCAAACAGTGTTTTATATATTATTGGGGACAATATTGTGTTAACAAATCGATATGATTGTGCAGCAATGTGTACAGTATCATTTAAGTTTCCACACCTGATCCCCATCAGTGGGTTTCGACCAAGCATCAACTTTAAACAGAACACACCTGGATCGAGTACAAAATAAGGGATGGCTTCAACAAGGCATACGATTCTTTATTAATCAATATGTAATTGTTTGATTGGTGTATTGATTGGAGTGTACCATTGTACACACGGGTATTTAATTTTTATGTCCAAATCGGTGGTTACAAAACATTAAGCTGAAATCTGACCCAGTTGAATATAAAACCGCTTTGAACACATTCCTTAATGACCTCATAACATGATGATGGAGGTTCTGCCAAAAAAGGGCTTAAATGCAGTACACCGGTTCTTTCTTCTGCTTCGATGGGATTTACCTATCACTGAAAAAGTACTAACCGTAATAAAGGTACACATGTTAAAATATAATCGAATGGCTATATACGATGATAATTGAAACTATCCAATTCGTTGAACAATTCTGCAATGTCGTGGAGTACCGTGTGGATAAGTCTCTCGCTTTATGCTCAGCTGAGCACACAAAACGGTCTCGATTAGCTTTATTATCTCTGGTTGTCGAACACAGTCTCCATAGTCAACTCGGTTGATCGCGAAATATCTTCTGGAGTATATTCAATGATTTTAATAACCCAGGATTCTTTTGTTAACAACAGGAAGTGAACAGATGGCTAAGGCTTTGTACTATTTCAGACTTACTTCATTTTCAGAAAGAGCCACATACTCCTTACAAGAAATAGATAACCAATGCCGTTTCCTGCTGTTGACCTGATCCATATCGAGACGAAAATCAAAACAAATTCCAAAAATCGCATTGTGCCAATAAAAACGAAAAACACCTAAGTAAAAATTATTATAATGATAAGCCGCGAATTAATCGTTTGTCGGAAATCGAAATTGATTACCGTTTGTACTTACAATACAGACTAACAGACTAACAGCCACCGGGGCACCTGGCCAGCTGCCGAATTAAACGGTGGCAAAATCAATCGGATTATCAGTGTCTGTCAGGTTTCGATAAATTCCAGCAGCTGAGTTAAGAACAGATTCACGATACACACCTTTGTCTTTAAAAACCGACGAAAGAGGATTTGTGTCCCAGGAAGTGTCCCAGGTTATTAAGGATACATGGTAGAACGCCTAGTAACATAAAACTACAATCTCGTGAGGACAGTACAAGTTACTCCCCTTTATACAGAAATATTCACTTTGAGGTTAGGATTGATCTTTCCACTATAGTCTATCCTTGCCATGAAAACGTCGGTAATTTTGCCGTTCGTTTGCCGTCCGTTTTTGCCTACTTTTGAAAAACAATCCCTTAGTACAAATAGTACGAACATATTGATATGAAAGAAAGAAACTACCCTCGAGGCCACTAATAACAAACAAAAATACGACAAACCATCGGATTCTTGTTGCTCCTTGGCTCTGAAATTACGAAGACAACAGGACACTCCCTTCCTATGGGCCTCTTCATTGATACACAACACTTAAAGTAAATTGGAGAGGTGGATAAAATAATGTTCATTTTGTTACCCACGCTAATTCACACTTTTAAATGATTTTCTGTTTGTTTGACTACGGATTGTTAGCAGCATAATGTTCTGTGACTCATTACGGTGGAAAACCGAGAGAAAACTTCTTAAAAACCAGCCCCGCGATTACCGGAGCCACATCGTGAGACACACTCATATACCTGATGGTCCACAGACGGACTCGGTTCCGTGAACGGTACATCGAAGTCAGACAAGAAAGCACACCCGCTATACACTAAATCACGGCTGCGTGCCACTTTCAAATGAAGCTTAATTCAATTTTACTTCTAATAACTACACTTTTTGATGAAACCATGTCTTCTGAACTGATTATGGGGATCAGCGACCATATTGGTAACGACCTCGCAATTATAAGTAACCTTTGTTCCCAGAAAAAAAACAATTGTCTACATGTTTTCATGAATATGTTGGCAAAATAAGAAAAATAGGGAAATTATTGGTTAAGATGAAATATAATCGCATATTGATAAGTGTTAAGTAATAATCATTTAATGATTAGACATTTTTTTATTACAATTTTTTTCATGTTCCCTTTTTGTGCATCTATTAAAAGAGAAAGAAAGTAACACAAACATATTTAAAGATCCTTCCCTGGAAAATCAACCAAGATACATCACCAACACTACATCGCTGCTCCACTCAATCTTTAATCGAGTAGACTTAAAAATGATAAAATGTGTACCTTGCCGGTATAGACGATTACTGATTATCGGAAACTAATAATGGGTTTCCGGCGACCATGCCTTATCAACTTTCTACTGATTACAACAGTCTCTTGTCCTCTTATCAAGCAAGATCTGCAAATATTTTATTGACTGCGTGGTCAGAAAATTTATACGTTATGGACCAATAACGTCTATCTCCGTATTAAACTCTCAATACGAAATATTATAAACGGAGCCAGTCTCTAGAAACAGATCATAGATATAAATCTCTAATTATTTTCGCCAGTGCGGTTCATGGATTGTTGTATGTGGCCGTCGGCTCATTCACAAACACCCCTGTCTATGTAGAGCACCAGGGCTACAAGAAGCTCGCCCTCTCCGCGTCAATAAATGCATGTAGCATATCACATCGTCTGTTTGAATGATTCCTAATGGGCTTTCAGGAAACGAACAAAAACAAAACAATTGAGGTGCATTCACATAAAGTTAAGTTATACGAGAGTAAATTGAAAGTCAGGTCTGTTTTCTTGCTCATATAACGTCATGAGACTCCGATACAACTCAGAAAAACTCCTGGAAACCGGACGGATCTGGTTGAAAAAGAGATCATTCAATCGGCTGTCATCAAGTGCAACTGTCCATCATTAAATACAGCATTTATACACTGACTGGTATTGTGAAGACGAGATTAGGTCAATACATTCACTCGTTGAGCTTTTTGATGGTGGGAAATGTGGCTCGGTGGGCAGACTGGCTATCAGAAGTGGCATCCGACCTGTCCACATTTTTCAGTGAGGTTAAATTAATACAGGAAATACCAGCTGGAATGGAGAAATTGGAAAAATACTTTCATTTTATTGGTGCAATTTTCTATTCCATGTTTTAACAGATTCTGTATTCTTGTTTGTTTAATAATCACCCCTATGCTACTTAGGTCATTGATGGACATTTGTGGTATTGAGTACATGAAAAATATCCAGCCACACAAAATAGACTTAACCAATGTTTGGTATTGTTATCAAGTAAACTTTAATATAGTTTTATAGTTTAAATGATGTGATCATTTGCCAACTAGAATCAATAGAATGTTTGGAAAAGTTGGATTTGACGTATGCCACACACGGAGTTCACATACAAGACTCGAAACAAAACTAAATTTCGATATTTAGAAACAATCAATTATGTTTATTAACATTAAAATAGCAACATTGTAGACCAGGTAAAATGTGATGTAGCCGGAAGTTTTTGTTGAAGATGCTTTTCTGTTCTGTTGATTAATCGTACTTAGCTTTGTTATCATTTATTTGATGTATCCGGATAGTATGGCTTATTTCTATTGTATATAGTTGAGAAGCCTAAGCGATATCGCAAATGTGTAGAATGCACGTGTAGAGTATATGCTCCTTACCTAATACGGGCCCGCGGCCGTGGCTTAGTGGTTAGCGAGTGCGCTTACTAAAGCCTACTACTTCGATGTGCCGTTCACAGGATTGAGTCCGGCTGGCGACTCTCACGTGTATGAATGAGTCACACGATGTGACTCCCGCAATTGCGGGGATGGTTGTTATGAGGTTTCCGCCCGGTTTTCCACCGTGAGTTGACAAGGAACGGTGTGAAGTGGACAATACCGTTGAGAACGACGTTAAAGCCTGATCAAACAAACAAATCTTATCTGATACAGATAGAGAAAGGTAGAACCCATACCTCTAATGGGATTAGTATCCATGCCAAACTATTTTCGTTCTTTTTGTAGTTTGTCGTAGATACTACTATTACAAACGCTGACCTGAATGACATTCTTCCATATGTACTATATATGTAGATAATACATGTCTAGGTGATGAGAAAAAAAACCCACGCTTGTGGACAAATTTCAAATTATACCAATGTTGACATGACATTTTAGTTACAAAGTATAAAGGAAACCGAATGAAGTCTCTCAATAGATAGGCTATAATCTCCCTGTTATCAGACTACAGTAACTGTCAGAGTATAGCCTGTCGAGATAAAATGACTGGTTATCGTATACTGGCCAGAAATTTCCGGTAACGATCCTGTCTAATCTATTGGACGATGACAACAGTCTATTGTGTGATAATTGAGGAAATACACTACCCGACAGTTATCGACAATCTTTATGGCGGAGAGGCTTGTTATAAATAACTCCAAAAAGCTAGTCTTTAATTTAACTTTCAATACGACGTTTTAGAGACAGCACACTTGCAGATATATGCATATAACACTGTTGATACGTTTATTTTTGGTCTCTTGTACGTTATATTATTATTCCATTTCTCGATGATAAATACAACAACTTATTGGTACTAGGATAAAGGATATATAGTATACGGTGTCAATTTTGTTCAACATTAAGTTTATTAGAACCTGAAGGCTCCCTAAAGGGAAAGACCGACGATTTTAGACCTAAACTTATTACTTTTAATGAATATTTTCAAAGACAAACAACTGTAACTCACTTGCGATTGATTAAGCATAACCGTTAATTATTTAATTTAATATACGGAAGTGACGTCCGCGTTCGCAAAACCACATGGTCACTTCTGTGGCTGTTTGCTTGTGGCTTGCGGCAGGTGGTTGTTGTTGTTTCGCTGAGCACTTGCTTTCGGTTTTGTGTGAGAGTGCCAACAGATGCAGGCACTAAGGAGACAGCCATGAGTAGACGATAGAACTACTATCGCTGCGAACGCGGACGTCACTTCCGTAATTTAAATTAAAAAATTAACGGTTATGCTTAATCAATTGCAAGTGAGTTACAGTTGTTTGTCTTTGAAAATATTCATTAAAAGTAAGTTTAGGTCTAAAATCGTTGGTCTTTCCCTTTAAGGTTTCCTTTCGGTTTTCCACAGTATTTTATCAAGGAACAGTGTGACCTGGACATTCCGTCATCATAAAATGAAATACCATTGAGTAGCAAGTTAAACCCCAAACAAACAAGCAAACTTTGTAAAACTCATCAGTGGGAATCATGTCAAGTCTTCATTGCTTTACGGACACACAGAAATGGAAAACCGTTACTTATCCCACAAAGTAACTTGAAAACTGGCTGACCATTCATTCTCAGACAAAATCCCATCCGACAACCGCTAACGGGACTCATTGTTGAATAAGAAATCAACACAAATTTGTATCATCTGGATGCGAAAAGGCCGCTATTGATTTGGTAATTTCATGGATAGCATGATTAAGAATAGTGACGCAAATACATTAAATACTTTATTTAAAATATTTTTTTATTCAACACATGATCACTCCAGAATACAATATTTTCTTTAAATAAACTATCATTTTATGTTCGAGAAAATTAATGGAGTAAGTAAAGTATCACTGTACATGTTAATAAATAATGATGACATCACTTATAACTACTGACTATGAAAGGTTTATAAACAATCGGATAAACAACAGGGGTATAGGGTTAAAGTTCACACAAGTGTACTCTCGCCTCTAAGATTGATTGACAACAGACCACAACTAGTTTTAAGGAAAGGCTGCAAAACTCTTAAATAGTTAAAGATGGGGATACAGGCAGTTTTCTTATGAAAATATCTGACTTGATGCATGTGTGCTTATATAAAGTGATAACATTGAAAAATATAACAGCCGTCCACGGTAAAATATTTATTGGTGTTGAATGGCACATCCACTTACATTTCAACCTATACGGGTTCCTGGCATGGTGTACTCGTGATAACCATGTGACCTGACAAAAAGGTCAGCTTCCTCACCCACACAACATCATACACTAACAGATGTACCTCCAGATTCAAATTTCAATAGAGGAACCCTCCAGTGTTTTTAACAAAAGCATGGACACAGGATTTCACTCAAACTGTCTTTCTATGTTTGATGTTTTCCAAAGGTTGAGACTTGAGAATAACCAATTTCATAATTCATTTTCACATTTTCTTTGGATTATTGAACTTTGATTTTTATATACACGCAGCTCCTGTATGTTTGGTCTTTTTCTTTCTTTTTATTAATTTATTTTTTCGATATCCATTATAGATGAGGTGCAGTGGGAATGTCATAGAGTGGTAGAGAGAAGTTATGAATCCAGTGGTTTCTTCTCCTCCACTCCAGCTTGTGTCATCAGGTCAGCGATGTTCCTCTCCAGGTCATCTATCCGGTGACCCATTTCATCAAGTACATAAGGTTAAGGAAAATAACGCCCACTGATAGAGCAGATTTATTTATTTGAGGCTTGATTAGGGCTTGGGAGTTTAGTTTACTTCGCTCATATCATGGCCAGCTCAATGGGTGAAAGAAAGCATGCACCAGTCACCTAACTGGCAACAATTTGTTTGATTGGGGTTTAACGTCGTACTCAAGGGTATTTCACTTATATGACGATGGATTGTCCACTTCACATTGCCCTAGTATGGTGGAAAACCGGGAGGAAACCTCGTAAAAACCACTCCTGCGATTGCCGGAGCCACATCTTGTGA